>JACN01102271.1:0-12734 GCA_000787155.1 Scartelaos histophorus | reverse complement strand
AATTGAATTGAACAGAGAATTTTGAGCTCGAAAGATGTAAATGGCTTAATAATAATAAAGGTTATTCAAACATGCATGAATGAAACAAAACACAATTCATTTCTTATGAGGTAACGACATTCTAACATGGCAAAAACTCACAATAGTCGATTATGTGTAATATAGGAGCTTTAATTCATTTACTGCACGAATCAATTTTAAAAAGTGAACAGTGAACAGCACTGATCCAATGCAGAACCTTTGTCTTTATTATTTTTCTTTTAAATAATAGAGGATTGAACTATAAAAAGCTCAATTGTTCTTGCAGTGGGTTGCAGTCCTTTGTAATGGGAATCCAACAGAAAACACTCTTTTGAGCCTGTGTTTTTAAGCTTTAAAACCTCCAAAACTGTCAATCTTTTAGTAGGGAGTAGTATTCATCTTCACTTTGAGTCACATTTTCACCAGTCTATGAAATGGCATATTTGCACACACACACACACACACACACACACACACACACAGGCTGGTGCGGTGACATATTGCCACGCTACAATAACCTTTATTATTAATGATACACACACACACACACACACACACACACACACAGGCTGGTGCGGTGACATATTGCCACGCTACAATAACCTTTATTATTAATGATGTGATTTCGTCAGGCTGTCTTGGTTTTATTTCTACCAGAAGTGGAGTTTGCAGCAGACAGCTCCTACTTCTGAAGCCGTGTCCCAAAAGTCATACATTTTTTAAATATGAGCACATTTTCTTTCTGGGTGTTTTCTCTTCTACAAAGAGCATTTTTGTGTTCTGTTTGCTCTGACCTGCCATTATGCTCCAAACTTTATTATAGAACTTTACTTTTAAGAGGAGTCTTCTAAAAAAACTTGTTTCCATCGACAGTATTGATCGTTTCATACATTTTAAAGGTCCTATAATACGCAAAATTGACTCTTTTGAGCTTTAAGCCGTGTTATAATGTCCTAAAAAACATACTTAGAGTTGTGTTTTGTTTCTTTTACACATGTTTGAGTTTCCCTTTATTATTATTCTGTCTACATCTACAAAGCTGCTCCGTTTCCTTCCTTGTGATCTCATGCAGTGGTATATTTCAAGTTAAAAGCCTCGTTTTACCTTTGTTCAGTAGAGATTGGCAGTTCCAGGGGCTGAAATTATCCAAATTATTCTATTGAAGGTGTATGGAGTTTAAAAACACAGACGAGCACTTGCTGCACTTACCACATGAGATAAAAACTCAGCCTAAATATGCAACTGTGAATGAAACAAAATATAACGCTATAAACTAAATTATTAACATTATAGTGCAATATGGATCCAGTGTTATAATATTACACATATTATGGTTAATGGCCCAGATGTGCACAGGAATTTTTCAAACCCCTGAATAAAACGGACTCTGTGATTTGTGTGAAATGGGAAAACTACAAAGTGAAGCTTATGTTTTGTTGTATTTTTGGTTTTTGTTCTGTTTTATGATTCATTTAGAGATCCTTTGATGAAATGTTCCCCAAGTGTCCCAATATGCAATGATGACAGCAAGATGCAATGTGGTTTAAGTCTAATATTTATAATTTGGCATCATTTTTGTGTAAAGCCTGGAAGAAATGCCAGATTCAATTGTTTAAATGAATTTCAGTTTGCAACACACTGGCAACTGGTCAATTGAGTTCTATTTGAGAAATTTAATTTCAACTGGTCAATTGAGTTCTATTTGAGGTGTTTAGACTGCAGGGCTTAATGCTCAATTCAGATTTTTTTGTGAAATCTGATGGTTGTTCACATTTCCAATTAAATGCAACTTGTATGTGGTCTCCAGTGTGAACTACACATGCTCCAAAAGTTTAAACATGGATGCTAGAATTGGTGGTTTTAAAGGCCGTTCAGACTGAAGTTGGGACATGTATCGGCTTTAGGATCACATATCCAAGTAGCCTGGGTTGCATTTGAAAAAAAATTTGATCTGTGTTGTTCAAACTCTCATTAAAACATCAGATACAGGATGCATAGGGGTGAAAAAAATGGATTTGTGTGACTTCAGGCGTAGCATTAAGTCCATAAAAGGGCCCGGGCATATGCATAAAAGACACAGTAATACAAAAAAACAATTCATTCATTATAACATGTCTTAAACCTCTCTAGAGTTCCCGTTAATTAAACCCAACACCACCAAAATACTTTCATCTAACGGTGCAGATCAATGCTACAACGAGGCCCAATTAGTCCTGTTTTACCTGAATATTACTGCAAACCGCTCAGCGTTAGAAAACACCGTCGGAAGCTACGCGCACTCGTTCCCTAAAGTGACACCCCCGAGTGCAGCCATAGAGAGCAACTTATTATTTTAATCCCAAAAAATCTGGCAAAGAAAAACACACTTTGTGATTTTTGTTGTTTACCAGATTCATTTAGCCCAGCCCCAAAACTCTCTTGGCGCACACATATTATTCATTATCAGACAGCTGCTATAGTCTCCGGTGTCTACTTGTTGTTTTATGGCTTTCATATGCCAGTTTTTACGTGTTTTTCAAATGGAATGCAAGCTTAAAGTTGCACTATGTAACTTTACTGGTCAGTGTTGCACCTATTCAGTTACAGGTATTTTATCTTAACTTGGTCTGGATGCACCGCGGGCTTGTCACCATGGAAACAGACGTTTAATGCTGCACCGTGGGACATTAAAGTCAACGCAATAACATCTTCATGAAAACACAGTGCACCTTAAATACAGGACAATCGAGCCGACAGTTGTAAATACTTTTCTTATTTTGCTATATTTGTTTCTAAGTTGCTGTTGTTGAACTTTGCATTTCCTCCAGGATCAATTAAGTATTAGGGATGGGACTCAAAAATCTCAAAAAAAATCTAAATTTACACATGCAGAAAATTGTCTAGTGAGATTTTTGTCATATTTTTATATTTGACTGCATAAGAAGGGTTTAACTATGAGAAACTGTAATACCAAAAAGCTACATAACATAACTATAACATTAAATAAATACAAAATATAGATATGAAGCAAAAAATGTGAGCAGAGCACTATCTATCTCTCCATCCATAGTTGTCCAATGTATCAGAAAATGCATTGGCAGCCACTTATTGCCTTGTGTGCATTTACATTTCTCCACATATTTAGTCAGCTTGTTAAATTATCTTGACATTCTTAAGTGTCTGTAAAGCACTCGGCGTATTATCAGAGAAGGGAGGGTTAGAGGGATTTCCATTAAATGAAAAACGAATAGATGTAGAGCAGAATGAAAAGGTGCACGACTGAAAGCCCCGTGCGAGTTAGATGCGGAAATGTCACAATGTTTCTACTATTTACTTCTAACACGTCACCCAATCTGGCAACCCAGCTCAAAAATGATTACATCTTCATCACTGCTGTTTGCTCAGAAAGGTCTAGTGTTTTAACATGGAGGAGATTACAATATTTTCTGATCTGTTATAATGTCGTTTCCTCATCACACTACATGACACTGCAAAAATAGAAACAGAAAAGTAATAAAGGGCGACTCAAACATGTCAGAATGAACCAAAACTCAAATCCAGATGTGTTTTTGAGGAGGTAAAACATTCTAAATTGGCTTAAAGCTCAGTCAATTTTGTGAAAAATATGAGTTTTAAGCAGAAGGCAAGAGGTAAGACAATGGACAATGCAAATTTAGTACCAAGCCAAAGCAAACTAACAAACTGTAACCCAAAAACATGAGATCCTCTGGGACCACGAGCTTTACAATGATCATTTGTTCACAGTATTCCCAGTAGCTTAACTGGATTAGCCTCTGGGGTCTGTTTTGACCAAAAAACAGGTCAAACTACCCATAAACTAATTAAAATTGCATTCAGTAGTTGTATAATAGTTGTACATTAAATGCAATATTCCACTGTGTTCAAATCTGTAATTAAATTCACATAATTAACACATTTTTTCAGTGTTCTCCCACAGAAAGCTTTGGGGATAACTTATTAAATATGTATTTATCGACATTTCTTTATAAAATATGCAACGCCGTGTTTATTTGTTTAGTTCAGATATGATTAATATATAACTTTAAAAGGAATACTTTTAGTCTCCCAACATATTCTTGTATTTTATTCCAATTAAGTGTTACCAAGCATGAAACTAGATAATTAAAAAAGACCATCAAAGTAAACATTAAATTCACTTTTCAATCATTTTCCTTTACAGAGAGGGAAATTATATCAAATATTGTTCCAGTTTAATTATGAATTTTCACATACAACATTAATTACTACACATACTAATATTAATGCAAAAATCCACTTGTAGTGAATAAAAAATAAATTAATAAATGAAGACTGTAAGTGCCAATGTTTCACACTGTATTGCTCTTTCAGTGCAGTACAATTAAGTAAAGAAAAAGCTTAAAAATAGATTATAATATGTTTGCTCTTTCAGTGCAGTACAATTAAGTACAGAAAAAAAAATATTTCTGCAAATAACTAATGATTATAACTTATAAATTATAATATGTGTAGTTAGTTATCCAATAGTCCATATACTCATGAGTTTGCTGCCTGTGCACGACACGCTTTACTACAACAGATTTTGTGTTATAAATCACCAATGCAAAAGCAAAATGACAGAGGCCCTGCTAATGAATAAATCATAATAATTTGCAGTGTCTTTATAATGACGGCTGTAGACTCAAGTGTTTGCGTTGCTTCAAATGTCCTTGCCATTGTTCTTGAACAGAGTCCCAGACATTAGCCGGCCCCCTCAGCTGGCCCTGGACACTGGGGCATAGCTGACACAGGGAACGTGTGTGTTGGAGCTATGCTAATCACTCCAGCCATAATCACCATTTTCTTGTAAATGGATCTGACCTTTTAATCAGCAGTTTGCCCTGTGTCCACCAGCGCACATGTGTGAGCGAGTGGAAGACAAGAGGAGCACAGAAAGAGAGGAAGAAAGAGGTAATTTGGCTTATAGCAAGTGGCTGATTGTAACTGTGCAGGATCTAAATCTGCTGCACACACATACGCTACACGTCCATGTGCAACCAGTAGAACTGAGCAACACATAATTTCCTGTTATTTCAGATAAGCAGGAAATCCTAATCAAGCGAGAGGGACGGATGGAGCATTTCCGTTCTTACAATCTAGATTGTTCTGCCATCTTAATTTTTATGAGAATGGTACTTTGCCATTTCTGCTTTTGTGTGTTATCATGCATTGATTGGCTTTCATTTTTTTCTGCATTCATTAATTTGAAAGAAGAAGAAAAAATGACGAAACATATTCAGTCTAAAAATGTAGTCTGGCCTGAAATGATTTAACCTTTTGCCGATTCAGGAAATGCAAGCTTGTGTGTTCAGCCCACTTGATTTTGAAGTGCTATTCCACTGGTTTTGATTCTTTGTTTAGTTTAATTTAATTAAATCTAATATTTGCACACACAAAGCCACTGGATTGTCCCATAAAGGTCAGTCCTTGAGGCAGGCTGATTAAAAATGATGTCGCTGAACCAAAGCCACACGGGCGTCTGCTCAGGTTTAAGAAATTCTTTACAGCTGAATCAGTTGCTTTGGGTTATACCAAGACCTGCACTTGTATTGTTTTAAAAAAGGCCAGTATAATGCAAAAATATGTTTCAAGCTTTAAATCAGGAGGATGACAATAGGGTTTATAATATTATGGCATCGTTCAAAGCTCATAAAATAGCCATTTTACATGTAAATAGTAAAACAAAATGCCAACAGGAAGTCACTGACCTCGTTTCTGTTATGAAGCCGTTTCAGATCAATATTGTGGCTTACGATGAGCAAATTGTTAATCATGGTTTAAAGCATAATACATCTTCAATGACCGTAACCAGAGAAAATCTGAAAAACTTATATAAAAGGTCCATTGTGTAACTTTTCTGTCTCGACCAGAAAAGTTACACAATGGTTATAAGTCAATCAAATGGTTTTCTTCATGGAGATGTTATTGCTTTGTCTAAAAAGTTTTTATTAAACCTTTTTATCGTCATGGAGACCAAACCAAACCAGGATACAGGTCAGATCTGTGGAGATTAGACCCCACTCAGTCAGAATACCTGTTTTTCTAGGTCTTTTTGAGCTATAAAACCATCTGTAATTGGATACATGTAAGATAGAAGAGTAACATACAAACAAGCAGGTGACGGACCCCCAACCATAAAGTTACACAGTGCCCCTTTAAGGAGAAAATATGTTGCTACACTTAAATGCTGTTGTCCAGTCCTGTGGCCCTGCATGTGCACAGAGTTATTCTGCTTAACACCGGTTGAACTCACTGCAGCAGCATCAATAGCATCAGTAGCATCAATACGTGTCCAAGTCCAATCCAACACACAGTGGAGCACTCTCCAGCACGACCAGGGAAATGAAGCACTGTAATAATATAATTACAGTTCTTGAAAACACACTGAGCATGGAAAAAGTCAGGACATATGCTATTAGCGTTCAATGACCTCTCAATAAAATCATGACACAATGAGAGGTAACAATAGCCTCTTTGAGCAGGATTTGGCTTCTTGACACACAAAGGAAATTTTGGAAATAAAAGAGGTGCTGATTGAGCCCGAACAATTTAGCGTTTATGCCCAAGGAAAGACCATTATTAGTCAAGGTCACGGGCTGTTTTGTAAAATGTGAAAATTGAAAGAAGCATACAAATTAAAGTGGCAAAATAGTAACATTAACTTATTCTTGATTTTCGTCTTTGCTTTCTCAGAAAAAAGTATAGTGGTGGAAAATACATGGAAAAGACAAAAAGCCTTTTTAATTTATGCTTCGGTCCAAGTTTATTCCTGGTTAAGACCTGGTTTGGCCTCATTTATAAAAACAGAGAACAATGCTAAAAATGGAGCAAAAACCCAATGTTTCTGAAGGAGACTCACTGCAGTTTTGTCCCTATGTAGTACTAGTAGTAACAGTAAAAGTAGTTTATTTTCTTGAGCCATAAACTTAATTGCCTATACTACCTGTCCAGCCAGAACCACACATTTTGGATAAACTTTGCAAAGACGAGTGGACCTGGAGCTGTATCCTGCATGTCTGGTTTCAGAAAGTGGATTAACCAATCAGAGAGACGCATGATCCGCTCACGCCAAAAAGAAACATGGCTGCTTACACATAAAAAAGGAGAAAATCTACACAAAGGACTGAGAAACACTGCAGATTTTTCAACAATCAAAGCACCAAACTACTACTTTTCAGTCAACAATCAAAGCACCAAACTACTACTTTTTTCAGGTAAGAAGTTATATATTTTGTTCTGAATGTTACAAGATTCTGACGACATATTGAACAAGCTATTTTTCAGTTTTGTGGGTTAGTCCGTGGAGTGAAAACTGAAGTATTTAGTCCATTTTAAATAAACCTTTGCAATCACCTGCTTTGGCCATGATTGTGTTGTGAACATCTGCGTCCTCTGTAATTCATTATATAATTCATTTGGGTTTACGTAACACTTCCTGTTCGACTACAGCGGGAGTCTCGCGTCGTCCTACCTGGTTCTGAAGTTTGCCGGATGTGGATGGCCGTCGTAGAGAGACAGGAAGTCGTACTCTTCTTCTATGGCGAACGACAGGAACACCAGCTGGATCCTGCTGCCGTGCTCCCCCACGATCACCCAGGTGCAGTTGGCTCCGTTGGGGTAGCCATAAGGGAAACCCGGGGACTCTATACTGCCATTCCGGCCTTTCATGGTCCCGCCGCAAGTGTAGATAAAACCTGGAGAGAGACAAACGGTATCTTCATATAAAACCATTCTTTTTTCTTCGAGAATGCATTTCTATTTAGGAGAAAAATATATTACTCTATATTATTTCTTATCACAAACGGATCTGCAGATTTAACATACAAACCTGCATACAGGAAGTGCTCAGCTGTGATTTTAAACTCCAAACTAGAATAATATTGATCATTTTACCCCTGGAATTGCAAATCTCTACTAAAATAAAGCAAAAAGGAGCTGTTGATCCACTGACATAGGAACACACAACAGACGTAAAGCACTTTGATGATTTAGAAGAAATCTTGGGCGAGTCAAACATCAGCACGATTCACATAGGTCAGCGCTGGTCAGGAAAAACATAATGGGTCAGAATTAGATTTAAATACGCATTGTAATGTCCGCAGCCTCATTTGCATGTGGGGGAGTTAAAAGCGAATACACAAAAGACGTGAAAATGATCCACTGAGTGTATTAAAAGCAGTGATTACATGTCTCCTTACTAAACTGAAAAAGCTTTTATAATTGCGTTAGAATAGACGTTTTTTTGACAAATAACATAACACGTGCAAACGCAAAATGAAGTGTCTGAATGAAGACTGTACTGTTGGAGCAGATGGCGCACAGAATCCATTTAAGTGCAGCTATCCACTTCCTATAGGCATTTCAATTGATTACAGTGGAACGGTGGAAGCGGAGGATGGAGCCCAATTTGCATAAGTTACATGTAGGCAATATGTGAAGGGTTAAGCTTTGCATATGTTAGATTTGCAGAGGTGCTCCAGATACCATCTCCTCGTGCACTCAAAAGGCTGAAGAGACTCGTGTCCAGAGCAGTGCCTCGGGGGGGGCGGTTTTGCTCTTTCGGTTTTGGACGTGAACCACAGAGGAACTACGGGGCCTTTCACCTGACACGAAAGGTGACGTGAGGACCTATTCACAAGGCCATTACCGGCTCTTTAAAAGCTCTTTAAAAGGTGCACTGTCTGGTAGAGCGTCCACCATCTGCTAGTCTCCATGAAGATGTTGCTTTGTCTGGAATGGATGTTGCTTTGTCCATCTTGCATTTACTGAATTACATAAAACTTAAAGACAACAAAGCTCCTCCCTGTCTGCAGCCCTTCACATTTTAGCATTAAAAGTTGCTCCAAAGAAGGGATGGGGCAATAAACAATATTTAATGTGATAAAAAAGGGTAGACAATAATCATTCCTGGGGCATTTTATAGATTCGTGATAATCGTCAACAAAAGGTCAGTCCTTGAGGCAGGCTGATTAAAAACGATGTCGCTGAACCAAAGCCACATGGGCGTCTGCTCAGGTTTAAGAAATTCTTTACAGCTGAATCAGTTGCTTTAGGGTTACACCAAGACCTGCACTTGTACTGTTTTAAAAAAGGCCAGTATTATGCAAAAATATGTTTAAAGATTTAAATCAGGAGGATGACAATAGGATCATATTATGGCATGGTTAAATGCCACTATGACTAATAGGAAGTCATTGACCTCGTTTTTTGTTATGAAACCATTTCAGATCAATATTTGGTGGTTTATCCACTATGACTAACAGGAAGACCTCGTTTCTGTTATGAAGCCGTTTCAGATCAATATTGTGGTTTATGTTAATCATGGTTTAATAAGACTCCCCAAAATAGCATAATATTTGTCAATTGACCTCTAACCAAAGATAAGCTGAAAAAGTGACTTAAAATGTCCATTGTGTAACTTTTCTGTCTCGATCAGAATATAATCGTGATAATCTTCAACAAAGATAATCACTAAAAATCACTGGAAACTTTCAAAAACTGTCAGCAACTTGCATTATTATCGTGATATAACCATCAATTATCTTGGCCATGATAATCGTGACACCAAACATCTCCATCGCCCCGCGCCTCGTCCATAGCAGCTTATTTCTTGTATTTCGTGAGGCTCTGATTCAAAAGCCGCACGGTCGCGCTCCTCACTCGTACACTCCACAGGACCATGAGGGCTGCAGAGTCAGCTTACACAGCGTAACCCTGGGAGACAGGGATTTAGCATTATCCCCATCAAGGACGCCGTGGCAGACAAGAGAAACGCACCCGCACATATCCTTGTACGGCGCTTTACAAATCGTTTTGGGCCACCGCATTTGGCTCGTCTCTCCAGAGCCGGGAAGAGTAATAGATCAGGAGGCAAACTTAAATGTACTTTAAAGCTCCTACATTAAGCAAAATCAATTCATGTGAGTTTTAAACTGTTGGAAAGTTGTTAACGCATCAAAAACTTACCTGAAGTTTTGTTTTGTTTGGTCTACATCTACTAAAACTCTAAATTCTCTGTTCAGTCTTGTAGTAATTTTCCAGTTAATAGTCTATACCTTTTACATTTTGTTTAATACAGACAGGAAATTCTAGGGCTGAAATTATCTGCATGATTCAAGTGAAATTATCATTGGATTTCGAGAGGTTTAAGGCCACACTGTGCAACATTCCGTCCTACTAGAGCAAGCTATAAACTAAAAGTCATCCAAGCGTTGATAAAACCGAGCTTTTAAATGCTACAACACAGGCTTTAGTGGCATTAGTTCAACCTCACATGTTTAATTCAAAATGGCCGCTTTCCCGTTTAAAGTCCTTGAACTTTGTAGCCTTAATTGCTCTTCTCTGTGTGTGGAGCTAAAATCAGGGTTCATCCTTTAGTCTTTCATGTTGTATAAGGCCTGTTATTCAGCGTGGCAGCCCGGGCAACGGGGACGACGGAGGGGAAACTGCTCCACGCTATTCCAACCAATTATCTGCCATCAACAGAAAACCCACACACGTGTACATATGTGTGTGTGTGTTTGCGTGTGTGTGTGTGTGTTTCCTACTTCTCGACCTCATTTAACAACGCGATTTCAAGGCTTTCAAACAGACGCCCAAAATGACCGGTGACAGTTCAAGGCAATTAAAGGGCTTGTATCAGCACCAATCGGAGAACACTAATGGCTCACACGTCTTTAAAGAACACACGTCTGAACCCGTGCAGGCAATTTAACTGCTGATGTGTTTACAGGCCTCCCAGGGGCAAATGCAAACATGATTTCTACCTATAGAAAGAAGAAGACTTATTACTAACAAAGCGTGTCCTGTCATAACACTTCTATTTTTTCAGTCATTCACTTAGAAATAAATAATTGTTTGTATTTATATTCATTTTAAAGAGCCTATATTATAATATTTCCTCATCTTTCCTCATCAAAAATATGCCTTGAATTGTGTTTTGTTTCATTCACACATGTTTAAGTTCTTCTCTCAAACAGAAAAGACTCCACGTTCCACCATTTGAGATTCATGCAGAGAAAGCTTCTCTCAAACAGAAAACACTCCACGTTCCACCGTTTGATTTCATGTGGTGATACAGAAAGCTTGACTAGAATCATTTGGATAATTTCAGCCCTTGATTTCTACTAAACTAAATGTAAAATGTAGCTGTTAAATTGAAAACTACCACTTGACATTACATCACAAGGTGTAACTGAGCATTTGGAGTTTTGAAGAAAGTAGACAGTAAAAACACAGAATTACTCAAACATGTGTGAATGAAACAAAAAACTAAATCTCCAGGGAGGTTTTGGTTCTGTAACAACATTTTAACATAGCTAAAAGCTCAGAAGAGTCCATTTTTCAGCCTTATAGGAAAAAATACATATTAAAAATACATGAAAATATATGGCAAGCACACAGGCTAAATGCTCCACTAAACGCTCCCCATGAACATAGTGCACAGCACAGCAAGAAAAACAAACTATCGAGCTGCCACCATTTTGGCTCAGCGTAGGAAGAAGAAAATATGTGTTTCCAGAGGAATTAGATTTTATGATCATAGTTAGCAGGAATTTATGAGTCAGCGGTTCAAATGAGGACAGTGCATATTCGAGGAAAATGCCACGCCACTATTGCTCTGCAGGATTAATGGATTCACACTGGAACAACAACAAATGCATGTCGACAGAGGAAAGCATAGAACAATTAGCATTTTGATTACCTATAGCGAATAAACTGATATAATTACAAAAATAAGATATACCACCTTCTCCAAATCTAATTTACTGCCACATTTGCAAGTATTCCCAATTCCCATTAACACCTATACTGTGGCAATATTTTAAAACTTGTTTTCACACTTTTGCTCCTTTACATAATGTGTCTAGCCAAAAAGCACAATTTCTCTTGGTAAAAAGAATTACAAGAGCATCTAATAAATAAGCAAGTCTGTTAAAAATACCAAGGCCAGTATCAATCTTTCATGGCCGTGAGAGCAACAAAACCTGCAACTGTGAGACCAAAACATCTTACACTTTAACACTGAAGACAGATCATTTCAGTCTAGAATAATATTACTAAAGATACACTACGGCACTTTTCTGGTAAGAGTAAAGCACATGGTTTTGTCCATGGAGAGACTGCTTTACTGGAATGCACCACAGTACGACACTAAACTCCCTTACTATAAAATTATGTGGGTTTTTTTTTTTGTTTTTTGGGGGGTTTTTTTTTGGTTTAAACAAAATACAATACCTTGAAAAATCTGTATTCCACTGGTTTGGCGCATGTCTCTGTGGAAATAGTTTAATATCATATTCCAGGCTGGTGAACATTCCTCCTTTGTTATTCAGTATTATGAAAGAATATTTTCAAACACGTATTATTTGCAGTTATAAGTGGTCTCGTAAGTGGAATGTTCTGTATTTGCATTATCCAAACGCATGTCGTATGAATCTCTTATTTCTATCCTGGTTTTCTTTAGTAGAGTTTATAGTAAATCCCTTGAGTCCGTTGCTTTTGCCTCGTCTCTGATGTGGCCCAGGTTAGCAGGGCTCTGGAGACTCGTCATTAGCTTATCTCGCGCACATAGACGGCCGGCGATTACCACATATAAGGACAATTTGGTGTCACCAATTAACCCATGTCCGAGGTGTGTCTGCGGACAGAGGATTAGCCTTTGGGCATGTTATAAATTGCTTCTAGGCCTGTGC
>KN494927.1:1663-12013 GCA_000787155.1 Scartelaos histophorus | reverse complement strand
CACACACACACACACACCACACGCAGCAGCTACACTCTAAAAAAAAAACCATAAAAACCCTTTAAAATCACTATACCCCATGAAAAATCTTTATTCTTAACAGTTTCCAGTGGTCTAAAGTAATTTCCCTTTCCTTTTACACATTCTTTGTATTTTTGTGCTACAATATTTATCATTTTGTTTGTTGCAGTAACATTTTTTTTACATTTTACTCTAGGGCTGTGCAAAAATATTTAAATATCGATATATCGTGATATTGCAACTATATTTGGGCCTGCTGTATTGATATATCACCAATGCAAATATTTAAATTATTTTTTTTGTGACATTGCCTTAAATTTTCTTGCTTTTTTAGTGTGTTGGATGCTTTTTTATGTAATAGAGTTTTCATATTCACTATTTTGTTCTTTAAAATAGAGGTTTTTCATGTTAAATTTGCACAAGAAGTGGTTTAACAAAGAAATATTGTTGCTTATTCTTAAAAATCAGCAGTATATCACAGCAGTATATATTCCTTACACATTCTTTGCATCCTAATTATTTATTGTAGTAGGTTTTTAGGCGCTTTTTGCAACTTTGAGGGTCGACATGGTAACGCTAACAACAACTAGCATGCTGAGGCTACACATCCTGATTCTCGAAGGATAAAATAACTTAATAATCAAATTCAGAGTGCACACAGCCAGAGTTACAATACATATGTGCAAGGCTAAACTAGTCACAATGTCTGTATATGTTATAATTAGGTGGATAAATTGATTTATCAAGATTTGCATCAGAAGTTATAGAAGTTTACGCTATTTTTTAATCTTTAAAAACATACCTGGAGTGTTCCGCTGTGTTTTTATGCTACATGCACTTTCACTAGAATAATTTGGATAATTTCTGGTTCTCTGGAATTGCTAATCGCTACTGAACTAAAGGTAAAATGCAGCTTTTAACTTAAAAAATACCGCTTTATGACGTCGCAAGGTGGAATAGAGCGTTTTTAGCTTTGGAGAGCTACATAAACTGATAATAAAGGATTACTCAAACATGCACGAACGAAACAAAAACTCCTTAAGGACCTTAAATCTGTCAGCAGTCCAGAGTGGAAGCAAAGAGTTAATGCACTAAAGCTGGACAACCTCAGAGTCTTTGTTATTCACAGTTGTTTTTCAGTTTTTTCATGTTTTTAATAATAACAGCACTGTAATTGTCAGATCATTCGAAGCAATATTTGTACTTTTAAGGCATCGCTTTCAGCTGCAAATCCTGTCTGGTTTCTCTTACCTTCTCCAGCTGAGATAATAAAGACGCTGCAGGTTTTCCAGGCTTGGCTTTGTGTTTTGTTTTGGTGGATGTGTGAATGGCCCTCCTGAGCGTTCACATACAGAATAGGTAGAGCAGTGGGCGGCTCTGCATATGTCTGTTTACTATAGAAAAATCCTTTACGCAACATTGATCTGCTCGGCTCGGCAGGTGTTCGCTGCTTTGCCATTTATTGTAATCTGTTCTGTTTTTGACACAAGCAGAATCAGATTAGAGGTCGTATTTTAAGATTTTACACTTTAAATCTTTAGTTTTTGGACATGAATTGTTGATTTGTGTATTCACAAACATTGTAAAGGGCTTAATTTGTCTCTCATTATCTTCCGGATTCTGAATTTTTGGGGGAATAGTCATAATTGGTATAGAGTATAGTTCAAATCTGCTGCTTAAATGTGCACTACATGTTCCGCTGTTCCCAGAATATAGCACAGTATGGCATTAACCTATCTCCATGGTGACAGGCAGATGGCGCCCCCTTGATTCACTATTACCTGGCATAGTGATATTAGTGATATCACAATAATTACCGTATTTTTCAGACTATAAGGCGCATCTAAAATCATGACATTTTCTCATAAATCAGCAGTGGCCTTATAATCCAGTGGCCTTATGTGTGACCTTTGGTTGTGTTTAACCTCCAACCGATTTGATGTTGTCCACATTAGTCTAATAACGTATTAGTGGGCGAGTCAGGAGGAGTAATATGTTGGCCACATATAGGGCGACTGTGCAACATACCGGTAGTTCTGCCGTGTGCTGTACAAGGACCCAAAATGCACCTGTTAAGAGACATGCACCATGCAGATTTCAGGTGTTGTATTTTAGTGTTAAAACTGAACAATGTTGAGAGGGATCCGGGCATGTTTGATGCCCAAATCACCAACTGTTAAACTTGTATTTTTGTGTTAGCTACAACTGAGACATTCACAGTGATACCCCCCTTCTCTCTCTCTCTCTTCCTCCATTCTCCTCTCCCTTTCTTCCCCTCTTCAGTCTTTCTCTACTGGGGTGCAGATCATGACCTGGGGCCCTGGTTTTGTAGCGTCCCTCCAAATTCAGCTTAGTGGACCAGGGCGATGAGAGGGTGAGACATTCAGGATGATACTCCCCCCCCTCTCTCTCTCTCTCTCTCTCTCTCTCTCTCTCTCTGCATCGTGTCTTGAATTTGGGCCTTGATTTTGTAGCAGCCGCACGTGTTAAGATGAGTGGGCTGTGGCAGGGTGACACCTATAGGATGATACCCCCTCACTCTCTCTCTGTCCCCCATTCTTCCTCTCTCCTCCTCTGTCCTTTTCACTCCTCCTCTCTCCTCTTCTCTCCTCTTCACTCCTCTTCTTTCCTCCTCTCTCGTCCTCTCTCTTCTTTACTCCTCTTCTTTCCTCCACTCTACTCTTCACTCCTCCTCTCTCTTCTTTTCTCCTGCTCTCTCCTCTTCACTCCTCTTCTCTCCTCTTCTCCTCTCTCCTCTTTTCTCCTCCTCTCTCCTCTTCACTCCTCTTCTCTCTTCTTCTCTCCTATTTTCTCCTCCTCTCTCCTCTTCACTCCTCCTCTCTCCTCTTCTCCTCTCTCCTCTTTTCTCCTCCTCTCTCCTCTTCACTCCTCTTCTCTCTTCTTCTCTCCTCTTCTCTCCTCCTCTCTTCTCCTCTCTTCTCTCCTCCTCTCTTCTTCTCTCCTCCTCTTTCTCCCTCTCTCCTCTTCACTCCTCTCCTCTTCTCTCCCCTTCTCTCCTCCTCTCTTCTCTCCTCCTTTCCTTCGCTCTTCTCTCTTCCTCACTCCTCTTCTCTCCTCTCTCCTCTCTTCTTCTCTCCTCCTCTCTCCTCTTCACTCCTCTCTCCTCTTCTCTCCTTTTTTCTCCTCCTCTCTCCTCTTCACTCCTCCTCTCTTCTCCTCTCTTCTCTCCTCCTCTCTTCTTCTCTCCTCCTCTTTCTCCCTCTCTCCTCTTCACTCCTCTCCTCTTCTCTCCCCTTCTCTCCTCCTCTCTTCTCTCCTCCTTTCCTTCGCTCTTCTCTCTTCCTCACTCCTCTTCTCTCCTCTCTCCTCTCTTCTTCTCTCCTCCTCTCTCCTCTTCACTCCTCTCTCCTCTTCTCTCCTTTTTTCTCCTCCTCTCTCCTCTTCTCTCCTCCTCTCTTCTCCTCTCTTCTCTCCTCCTCTCTTCTTCTCTCCTCCTCTTTCTCCCTCTCTCCTCTTCACTCCTCTCCTCTTCTCTCCCCTTCTCTCCTCCTCTCTTCTCTCCTCCTTTCCTTCGCTCTTCTCTCTTCCTCACTCCTCTTCTCTCCTCTCTCCTCTCTTCTTCTCTCCTCCTCTCTCCTCTTCACTCCTCTCTCCTCTTCTCTCCTTTTTTCTCCTCCTCTCTCCTCTTCACTCCTCCTCTCTTCTCCTCTCTTCTCTCCTCCTCTCTTCTTCTCTCCTCCTCTTTCTCCCTCTCTCCTCTTCACTCCTCTCCTCTTCTCTCCCCTTCTCTCCTCCTCTCTTCTCTCCTCCTTTCCTTCGCTCTTCTCTCTTCCTCACTCCTCTTCTCTCCTCTCTCCTCTCTTCTTCTCTCCTCCTCTCTCCTCTTCACTCCTCTCTCCTCTTCTCTCCTTTTTTCTCCTCCTCTCTCCTCTTCACTCCTCCTCTCTTCTCCTCTCTTCTCTCCTCCTCTCTTCTTCTCTCCTCCTCTTTCTCCCTCTCTCCTCTTCACTCCTCTCCTCTTCTCTCCCCTTCTCCTCCTCCTCTCTCCTCCTCTCTTCTCTCCTCCTCTCTCCTCCTCTCTCCTCCTGTCCTCCTCTCCTCTCCTCCCTCTCAGTTTGGCGTCGTGAGCTGGGCCCTGGTTTGGTATCGGCCGTGCAGGTTCAGCTGAGTGGGCTGAGGGCTGTGGGAGGGTGAGAGCTGAGAGGAGGTGCAGATTCACACCGTGTCACACACTCGCTACGGAAATGTCACCTCCGCCGCACAAGACACTTCTTTATTTATATATTTATTCCGCTCAAAATGACGGCTAAAAGTGGTATGTGTCTGACATAAAGAAGTTTAAGTCTTTACGTAAACTCGGCCCAACTTTACTGATTCACGAGCGACATTACCGAGACGCAGTAGCACAAATTCCACTTAGAATAGAATAAAGAAAACATTTGTTAATTGAACTTTTATTAGTCTCACAATGTAAAATATCAGTGTTGCAATTCAAATTTCAAGAACAGCAAAAGAATAGAAATATGCAACCACAACTTAAGATAAATTATATTGAAAAAATAATAATAAATAGACTTAACTAAGTTGCAATCTCAATAGTCATTTTAATTTCAGTACAGTTCAGATACAAAAAGAGAAAAAAATTAAATACAACCCTGTGCAAGTAGTGTAAAATTAAACAATTTTTGCAAATAAAAAATAAATTAATAGTTATTTTCTTAATAAATTGGCATAATCATTAATCATCGTACAATAATTCATGAATAACACAAAAATAATAGACATTTTACATATATTTCTCTGCAATCTTACACAATGTTGACAAAGTGCAGTTATGGTTCAGTGCCATAAATATGAAAAACATGTATTTTTGATGAAAAACAATGTATTTTTATATGTACGACAATGTAGGCTAAGAGCAAATAATGCAAAATTATACTTTTAAAATCCTTGTGTTAAATTGGATGCATATTTATACTGTATATTTTGCTTTATTGGTGTAGTATTTTAACATGGACCAAAAAAAAAAAGTCAAAATCCTATGCACTGGACACATGAATGTTAAAACTTGCTTAAAATGAGAACAACAAATCAAAGTATCAGACCTGTATCAAGCACAAAATAGTTATTCTGCAGCCAAAAAGGGCCAATTCACAAAAACTTTAACTCTTAGACCTGATCTCGTGTATTGACAGACTTCAGACTTAGTGTAAACCAACTATTTTTCTCCATGACACAGTTTTTGTCGTCGCCGGCTGTAATAGTCGCAGTTAAAAGACTCATTTGATTAATTGCACAGTTGGGAAGTCAAACTACGTAGTCCATTCTAAAAGCCTGCTCTGGTTAATCGTTTTCAAATGCGGAATCCAATCCTCTTTATTTTTACAGCTCATTTTACAAACAAAAACCCCACTCCAAAATGTTGGACAGAATGAAATAAAATCAATGAGTTAACACGATAAATCAAACCATAAAATAGACTAAAATAATGAGTTAAAAATTCAAAAATGTCAGAAATAAATGTGATGTAAGTTCTTAGTTTTTAGTTTAAAGTTATTCAAAGTTGTGTTTTATTTTGTTCAGTAACCCTTAATTATTAATCTGTCAAAGCTTGTAAGGCTCTGTTCCACCTTGTGATGTCATGAAGTGGTAGTTTTCAAGTTAACAAGCTTTTCTTTTACCTTTTTTTTTAGTAGAGTTTGGCAATTCCGGGGCTGAAATTATCCAAATGATTATAGCAAAGGCTAATGGTGTTTAAAAACACGGTGGAGCACTTCCTGTATTACCACATTAAACATGTGTAAATGAAACAAAACACAACTTAAACTAAATTTGTGATGAGGAAACAACATTTTAACATCAGAAAATAGCGTAATAATGGTCCTTTAGCATAAGTAGTCTGATTTTGTGTTTTTATATCCGTCTTATATTGCAATTATAACTTCTTTGCAGCAGAGGTCAATGCTTTTACAATACACGTTACAGTTTTAACACTGTATTATCGTTATATTGTTAACTCCTCAAAAAATACAGCTCACCTTTGCTGCTATTAATGTATGCAACTTTTATTATCCCTCGTTACATGAAAATAAGCTGTTTTTCTTGATTATTTTAAGACAAAGGTTAACCGCAAAAGCAAATAAAAGCCCTTATTTTATCACTTCCTTACGTGCTATACTGCGACGGCTATTTAAAGACGCATTAAACAGCCCTTATTGTCCAAGGACGTTGTTTCGCGTTTAGCTTGAAAACTAGAATCACACCCGCTACCATCACATCACACAAAACATAACCCGGGTTCAATTAACACGCCCGTCATATTGACCAAGTGTGGCGCCCGGCATGCTGGGAAAAAAAAAAAAAAAACAAGCTATTATTATCATGATTACCTTGTGCATGTTTTTTTAACTTCATTTAGTGTATGCTTTGTGAGGCTAATTTGCGATTGGCGAGGGTTCTATTCGCAAAACACATGCATCTAGTCGCCCCTTTTTAATTTTTCTTTCTTTTTTTTCCTTTTTTTTTTTTTTTTTTTTGTAACACTTTATTTTAGTTTGTACTTGTTTTGCACACGTCCCACACATGTGCGCCTCAACACACTGTCATAAATAGACAGACAGTGCCAATCTCAGGCCTGGACGGCAGCCAGCTCTGCAGCAGCTCAGTAGTTAAATTATTAACACCAACTGGGAGAGAGACACAAAGAAAGGGATGGGATGATGAGATGGAGGGGAAGAGGAGAGAGCTATAGCGGCTTGGAGATAGATTAGATATGTTCTTTTCTCTCTTTTGCGAGCGTGGTCGGCATATCGAGCCAGTCGCGTTATGATCTGGTTGGGTTTTTACATCAGATGCCCTACCTGGATGCTGATTTTGTCTTACAATCACACAGTACAGTGACTGCAGTAGGAAATGCAGCTGAAGCGTCTTGCCCAAGGACACAAAATCAATAATGCCAGTTTGAACTAATGACCTTTTTGACTGCCGTGTAGATATAATGTTGTGTTCCAAGAGTTTTACATCAGATGCCCTACCTGGATGCTGATTTTGTCTTACTGTCATGGTTTGAATACAGCACAATGACTGCAGTAGGCAAAGCAGTTGAAGTGTCTTGCCCAAGGACACAAAATCAATAATGCCAGTTTGGACTAATGACCTTTTTGACTGCCGTGTAGATATAATGTTGTGTTCCAAGAGTTTTACCTCAGATGCCCTACCTGGATGCTGATTTTGTCTTACAATCACACAGTACAGTGACTGCAGTAGGAAATGCGGCTGAAGTGTCTTGCCCAAGAACACAAAATCAATATGTAGAGAGTATGATGTCAGTTTGAACAAATGACCTTTTTGATTAGTGTGTAAATATAAGGTAAATTTCCAAGATTTACATCAGATGCCCTACCTGTGTTTTTCTCTTAGTACAATGACTGCAATTGACAATGCAGTTGAAGTGTCTTGCCCAAGGACACAAAATTAATATCTAAAGGGTATAATGCCAGTTTGAACTAATGACCTTTTTGATTAGTGTGTAAATATAAGGTAAATTTCCAAGATTTACATCAGATGCCCTACCTGTGTTTTTCTCTTAGTACAATGACTGCAGGAGGCAATGCAGTTGAAGTGTCTTGCCCAAGAACACAAAATCAATATGTAGAGAGTATAATGTCAGTTTGAACTAATGACCATTTTGACTGGCGTGTAGATACAATGTGATTTTCCAAGAGTTTTACATCAGATGTTCTACCTGAATGCTGATATTCTCTTACTGTCAAGGTTTGATTACAGCACAATGACTGCAATAGGCAATGCAGTTGAAGTGTCTTGCCCAAGGGCACAAAATCAATATGTAGAGAGTATAATGTCAGTTTGAACTAATGACCTTTTTGATTAGTGAGTAAATATAAGGCAAATTCCAAGATTTTGTTACATCAGATTTGAACTAATGACCTTTTTGATTAGTGAGTAAATATAAGGCAAATTCCAAGATTTTGTTTTACATCAGATGCCCTACCTGTGTTTTTCTCTTAGTACAATGACTGCAGTTGGCAATGCAGATGAAGTGTCTTGCCCAAGGACACAAAAATCAATATGTAGAGGGTATAATGCCAGTTTGAACTTATGACCTTTTTGATTGGCGTGTAAAAAATAATGTGATTTGCAAGATTTTTTACATCAGATGCCCTACCTGAATGGTGTTTTTCTATTACAGTCAAGGTTTGAATACAGCACAATGACTGCTGGAGGCAATGCAATGGAAGTGTCTTGCGCAAGGACACAAAGACAATGCATAGTCTGTATATTGTCATTTTGAACTGATGACCTTTTTGATTAGTATACCGTTAACGTTTGAACTTATGACATTTTAGTGCGTGAATATGATGCAATTAGGTGTTTTACGTCAGATGCCCTCCCTGAATGGTGCTTTTGTCTTAGTATTTAAAGTTTGAACGATGCAGCACAGTGACTTGCCCAAGGAAACAAAATCAACATACAGTCAATGATCTTTTTGAGTGGCGCGTCAATATGATACAATGTGCAGGTTTTTTACATCAGATGCCCTCCCTGAAATGCCAGCCACATATTGTATAGCGGATGGAGCTGAAGTGTCTTGCCCAAGGACACTAAATCTGTATTATTCGGTGTATTGTCAGCGTTTGAACTCATGACCTTTTTGACTGGTGGGTGAATATAACGTAACTTTCCCACTTTTTACTTCAGATGCCCTACCCGAGCAACACTTACTGCATCTTACTGTAGAGGTTTGAACTCATGACCTTCTCCATACAGTACAAAGACTGCAGTTGGCATTGGAGTCGAAATGTCTTGCCCAAGGACACGAAGGCAATTGTCTGTGCATTGTTGACCATTTTGATTGATATTTAACTATGATGTGATTTGCAGGTCTTTTACATCACATGCCCTCCCCCTGAATGTTTTTTTTTTGTCGCACTGAGATTTGAATTCACAATATTTTCAGTATGATCAGTATTTTGTCACAGTTTACATCAGATGCCCTCCCTGAAACACTAGCCCCATATTGTAACGAGAGTGTTTCTGACTCTACTTTTATCCTACTGTCGATTTTTAAACTTACGACCTTCTTATTTGGTGTGTAAACGCAACATAGATACACAAACCCCCATATTACGCAAAAAAAATTATGTTATCTCATCAAAAAACTTACCTGGAGTTGTGTTTTGTTTCATTCCCACAAGTTTGAGTAATCCTGGTTACTTAGTTTGTCCACATCTTCAAATCAAAATGCTCTGTTCCACCTTGTGATGTGTAGTGGTAGTAGTTTTCAAGTCAGCAGCTACTTTTTTACCTTTAGTTCAGTGGAGATTGGCATGTCCAGGTCTGAAATCATCCAAATGATTCTAGTGAAAGTGTAGGGAGCACAAACAGTGATTTTACTGATCACTTTTAAAGCTTTTTCAGGTTTTATTCGTTATATTTCAGATCTTTAAACCCGTACGAGCCCTCCCAGAGTCTTAGATCCTCAGGCAGGTCCCTGTTGGCTGTTCCAAAGTCCAGACTCTGCACAAAGGCCGATCGAGCCTTTTTAGTCCTCGACTTTGGAACGACCTGCCTGAGGAAATAAGGCTCAGTATCATCGTTTAAATCACTTCTTTAAACCAATTTTTATCAGTTGACCTTCGTTTAACTGGTTTTAGCTTCATTTTATTCCTTAATTCTTTTTATTCTGTTCATTTATTTATAACAATTAACTGGTTTGTTTGCATCATTGTCTGTTTTTGTGTGATTTATTATTATTATAGCGAAGGTGAATGGATTTTACAAATGCATTGGAGCACTTCCAGTATTACCACATGACATCACAAGGTGGAACGGAGTGTTTTCTGTTCGAGAAGTGCGCTAAACACGTGTGAATGAAACAAAACACGACTCCAGGTACGTTTCTGATGAGGAAACATTATAACAGATGAGAAAATAGCAGCATATGGGCACTTTAAGAGGAAAAACAACACGGTAAAGGTAGTAGATGTTTGAAAAATGAGGTGTAGAAGTGCATACATGCCTGGATCTGATTCAAAATTCGGGGAAGCGTTTTTGGAAAAGGTGTACGTGGGGTTTTCCGCCCGTTGAATACTAATGCGAGCGTGCATCGGAGAGTATTTAGCAGAGGGAGGAGAGGAAAGGAGAGGAGGGGGACGCAGAGATGGAGAAAGAGATCTGGGGCTGTTGGTTCTGATCCAGGAAGTTAATGTTGCGCTCATTGATGGATATTGTGCCAGCCGCTAGCCTCCGTAGCCACACAAGATGGATGACGCACCAACTTTCTAGTGTTAGCGAAAAGCCGTTTGGTGTCTAGCGTCTTGGATAATGTTTTCTTTCTTTTTTTTTTCT
>JACN01002533.1:0-12806 GCA_000787155.1 Scartelaos histophorus | reverse complement strand
AACTCACCCTTATGTAACAGATAAATCCATGTCCTGTCAATCATCATATTATCTTTGCATTGTTTCCCTTACGACCTCTTTTATATAGCTGAGATATTTTTATTATTTATTTCTATTTTATTTTTAATAATTATGCCTTATTTGACATTATTCTATGGCTATTTTTGATAACTATTTAGAATTTTAAATAAATAAATAAAATCTATTAATGAACCTTGTTGGACTAGAAGCAAACCTGATTTTCCAGCTTGCGCGCTCCCCATTCTGGAATATGGTGCAGCTCGCCATCTAGTGGCAGCAGAGGGGATTACCATGTGCAAAGCTTCAAACAAATCCGGCTGTGATTTATGGACTTACTTTGAGATAACAATCCTGGGGAAATGGGGAAATTGTATTTGAGGACTGCACAAAGACGACAAGCTTTTTTAATTGATTTATGTATTTTTACAGTGAAACCAGCGTGAATGAAATGAAATACAACCCGGGTTATGGGGGTGACCAGATGACATGGGCTGAAATTCTGTCATAATGCAAAACCCATATTGACCATATATGGAAGTTCAGGGTGTTTCTAACTGAAAACATATTAATTTTCTATGTAAACATTCTTAGCTGGGTGTAAGTGTCACTTCAGAAGGAGTTTGGCTGTATAAGAACGCTTTATGATTCTGGTGCAGAGTTCTCTCAGCATCTTCTTAAAGTGGAAGTTACAAATACGTTTTTAAGAAAAGATTCATGACTGAGGTCCATTGTAGCTGGAGTAGAATCTGTCAGGGGCTGTGTGCAGTCGACCCGACCTCTCTACAAACAGTTTTGAATGTTTATCAGAAAATAACTACTCTATATTCTGTTTGAGTGTAATTTTCAGGACATTTAGGGCTGGATTCGGTTTAGATTTCGAGACCCAAATTGTACCCCACTGTTTATATTTTAAATAAAGAAACTATGTAATCACATGGTTAAAAGCTCAATAAATACTATTTGGCTTAAGATGTGTTCTTTATAGGCTTATAGTGTTTTAGAGTTTTGACAATGACTCCAACACAGCTTGGAAACTATAAGGAGAAACACATGGACCATGTACAGGGGCATTAATCAAAGAAAGAGTGAAAAGATGCTTTGTACCAGACTATAGCTCTCAGAACTTATTTCCACGAGACATACAAAACACAGAATAAAACTTTGCACTAGTACAGTCATTTCAGAGATAAAAATGGCTCTAATGACTTCCTGCCTACTCCCATTGTGAGCTTAATCATGCAGTCTGGTCACTTATTTTTCTACATTTGGAAACACGACAAATTTCACCAGTGTTATACTTCTGTGTGCAAAATGTGCTCAACAATTTGAAGTTTCGCCGTACTTTAACAGTAATTAGTCATTTCTTCGAATGCTATAGTTATAGTATTGAAAGATAATCCTGACTGGCCTAGTGCCTTCTTTAGGTCTGCTACTCTGACTGTTGCATATAGAAAATTGGTTGTTTTTATGCACTGTAGAAAGTTACTTGGCAGTGTGACCACAAATGTATAATGACTACTTTTTTCTTCCAAAACTGGATTCAATGGAATTCAACTGAGTATGACCAATGGAGATGTTACTGGAAAAAAGTTGAGTTGAGGTACTGGTACTTAAAGCTAGGGGACAAAATATACAAAATATATATACACAGTTGTTTTTCCTCCATTTTTATATTACATGTATCCAAATGTTGTATTTTATTTTTGTTACAATTCCTGAATTTCAAAAAGACTAAATTAACCAATAACCTACATTGACAACATGAGATTTGACATCACAAAGGCTTCAACAGCAGGAAACAAAAATACAATTTTACTTCAAGGTGCATTGTGTAACTGTCAAAGACTTTTCTTCATTGAGGTGTTATTACATTGTCTGGAATGTTTCACAGTATGGCCTTTAACATTTTTTTTCCTCATGGAGACCAAAGTGGACTAAAAGCTGCCACACAGTAAAGGAAAATTTGTCTGATTTTGGCTGCGATTTGCTTCTCCCTGAGTTTGGGGAGGCGTGACCTGACTTTGTGTCTTCGTGTACGATCTTGAAGTCGCTGCACTCCTCGTTTGTGGTGTCATAGGATTTTCCAATCCTACAGCGACTGTTTGTCCTTTTTCAAATGTGCCAAAAACCTTGCTAACAGCTGCTGTGCTGATCCGAACTGTTGGTGCTGCTCCTATTCTCTTTTGCTATTATCATAACTGCAATGACATTCAGAGTTATAATAAAGTTGTTGCGTGAGAGTATTGTATGTCGTGCAAAATCTTGGTGATTACTTTAGATTTACATTTACGTTTTTAATTAAGTAGTTTATACTAGAAAATAAGTTGGCTAATCATCGTAAATACAACTAACGAACTGCTAATACAACAAGCAGCAGCAAACCGACTTTTTCTTTGCATTGAAAATTACGTTTTCAGATACAGGATCTCGTATTTGTGTCCTGAAAAACATCTGTCAAGCTCTTGGAAATAAAGTACGTTTCCCAATGATAAGCAAAAGTTTCCTGCCCAGAAGTAATTTAGTGACCATCCCGCCATCCCTGAAATGAATCTCCGAGAATCTCCTTCGTTTTGGCTTCATTCCTTTTCCCCTTCTCTTCTCCTTTCAGCGACCTCAAAAACGGACTTACTTTTGTGGTGAACTGGTAGTGGATTCTCGTTTGTCGTTGCAACAAACGTTATGCAAAGTGCGAGGAAGCTACAGCTGGAAAAAGCCGCTAAGAACCGCTGCATTGGTTTAGTAAACAGCGTCTTGCATCTCTATAATGCTATCATTGACAATCTGAAAAAAAAAAAAATCCTCTATACAACCTTTAAGAGTCTCAGAGCGAGTGGTTTTACTGTAGACAAAAAACACATTTATAATCCTGTGGTCCGCAGACATATCCCACCGTTTTTACAATAAGAGATTCCCCTCGAGTCTGTGGTGTGAGCTTTTTGTCGCACATCTAAAAATCATTTAAGATCAAAAAATCCTGTGTGGTGGCCTTTAGTTACATTTCAGATCTGTGGAGAGGGAGCACCGCCCACAGTCAGAATCCCTGTAGGCATGTTTCAGCTATAAAACCTGTAATTGAATAAATGTAGAGCTGTTTAATGTCATATTGTGGAACATTTTAAACAGAACAATAGCATCTCCATAAAAAGAAAGAGCGTGGCGAACCCCCGACCAAAAAGTTACATGTGCACCTTTAAGTGTCCATTAAAATCTTACACCGTTTCTGAAATCATGGCAATAAAACCTGAACATTATGTCACCAGAGGATTCAGTTACATTCGTTTATTTTATTTTATTCTACAGGGACCATGTACGAGAGCATTAATCAAAGAAGAGATGCTTTGAACCAGAATACATCCCAGAGCTCATTTCCATGTGCCGTCCCTGACACATACAAAACAGAGGAGACAAGCAGCAGAAAACACTGCAATAATAAAAAATGACTCTAATGACTTCCAGCCTACTCCCATTGTGTGCTTAATCATGCAGTCTGGTCACTTATTTTTCCACATTTCGAAACACGACAAATTTCACTACTGCTCTGCTTCTGTGTTCAAAATATGCTTTTTTCCGACACCAAACATTTTGAAGTGTTTGCGTGACTTAATGAATATGTCGTGAACTGTTTCTTCCATCATAGTGTTGAAAGGGAATGGCCCAGTGCCTCTTTTAGTACTGTAAATTCTGGACTATAGAGCGCACCTGATTATAAGCCGCATCAACAAGATTTAGGCTCAATCGCACCTGAATATAAGCCGCACGTCCACGTTTTCAAGAACGTTTTCAAGTTCGCTCCGTCTGTTTTTATCGCCTCTGAAAGTGCTCGTCGTCTTTTTGCACTGAGTCAGTTCGTCGCTGCCGTCGCCACCGTCGCGACTCACTGATGCAGAGTTTACAGCGGCAGCTCTACGTCCTTCTTCAGATCAGTCGCCTTTAACTTAAAAGCTGCATCATCTGCATTTCTTTGTGTGTTTTCCATGAGGAGGGTGTGAGCATGAAGAGCAAAATAACTGCTCAAAACACAATCAAACTACTACTACTACTGCACATGTCTCCTGCACAAAGAGACGCTGTCGGATCTTGGATTTTGTCGGAGTCTCGTAGGATTTCAGCAGATTTCAGATTCCCCCGGGGGCAGGTTATAGATCAGGTCTGAGTGGATGTTTGGCTACTGAAGTTTGAGACGTTTCTCAGGCTGCGCATCCACTGTGTTGCCAAATAAATAATCCATCCATATATTTGCCGCACTGTTGTATAAGCCAAAAGGTAGAGGCCTATAGTCCAGAATTTGCAGTACTTTTTCTCATGTTAATTCTATTAAATAGAATTCAATGGGAAATGAACATTGTCAGTCCCCAACATGACCTGTGTCTGTGTGGTGTTGTTTGAGGTGGAGCCACAGAGAATATCAACACCTTCCTAAAATAATCGCATAATTTTTTATGCAAAGTCATTTTTTCAGGTTTTTCAGGAAACACAAAAAACTCCCCCCTAAATTGAAATTATGGCAAAGTAAACTTAGGCAAAAAGTGACTTAGGCGATTATTGTAGGAAGGTGACGATATTGGGGACTACTCCTCTCTCTATGGCTACGTTCAGACTGCAGGGCTTAACGCTCAATTCGGATTTTTTGTGAAATCTGATTTCTTTTGCGAGGTCATTCACATTTCCAATTAAATGTGACTTGTATGTTATCTCCAGTGTGAACTTTAAAAGCCCCCAAAGTGTCTTAGGAGATTTGAGGACACGACGACGTCACTCGCGGCAATGGGCTCAATGTTTCCTTAAGTAGCTGTCTGCTTTTCAGGAGGCAATGAAAACAAGAGTCTGGAAGTCCGGATGCAATTTAATATATGGTTCCTTTAATTTGCCTTAAACAGAAATACAGGTTCACCTCTGGGGACTCTCCCCTCGCATCTCTGCAGCCCCCTTGCTGCAGTCACACATATATACAGTCATTTTGGCAAACATCAGCTTTCTTTACATGACTTGGATTCCATATTTGGTTTGGTTTACAGCTTGAACTTAAATAACATGAACACCCCAGTCTCCCTCGTGCTTTTCACTGAAGTCATTTCTGTAGCCGCCCTGTCTCTGCAGCCACCCCGTCTCTGCAGCCGCCCTGTCTCTACAGCTCAAAAAGAGTACGGATAGTTATGTTGCATACAGGAGCTTGAACATAAATAGCATGAACAAACCAGTCCTTGAACTGAACACTAATGGAGCAGCATTCTCTGGACAGCTGCATTCTGCTCAAAACACAAACATCCTAAGTTTCACTTATGTCAGCTTTAAGGTGAAGTCAGCAGGCTGCATGTATTTTTAACCCCTGTCTCTGCACGTCTGTGTCGCTCTAAGAACACACTCTTTGCCTAAGAATACAGATTATGAAATTAGACAGACTCTTTCAAAGAACACAGATTATAAGGATATTAACAAGAAATCATTCCTCACATAGCCTTATCACGGATTGCACATCAGTATCGCGGTTATCAGCCATATTCCCAGTTATGGCAGTATTCAAGATAAGCTGTTTACGTGTGCACTGGAAATTTAATAAAAAAGGTAAAATACAAATAATCATGAGCTCCTTGAGCATATGAAGCTCAGGAGGTTCCTGACCAGCGCTAGAGCTCTGAGGTCTCCCACAGTCCTGCCGTAATCAAACGAACGTTTCCAAACACTTTTGTACAAGTTCTACACTGCAGCAGATTCTGAATTTAAATCTTCTGCATAAATAAACTGAACTTTTACAGCATATAAACCATACCCACCACAGAGCCACATTCTGTTGGACTACAGGACACGACTCAGTGGAATATGAGTGTTCTTTGTGTGATGGGGATGAGGGATGTGCTGCTGATGGTGAGTTTTTCTGTGAGTTTATCGAGTTGGAGAAGAACGATGTAGGTCGAATAAATGCATCCTGGCCATTCAACCTGAAGTCGCACGTCAAAAGATCGGATGTGTATCGGTCTTAGGAGCACATATCCAAGTGGCCTTTGAAAAAAATTGGATCTGTGTCGTTCAGACTATCATCAAAAGATCCGACACAGGTCACATAGAAGCGAAAAAATTAGATTTGGGTCAGTGTGAACAAGTATTTTGCACCAACACGCTCTCACATACCCTCACATGAAACATTGTCTTAATGATTCCCATTCACCCCACACACACCCTCAGCGCACGACTCACACACACTGACGGCAGAAACATCATTATTATTGTGGCTTTTAAAAGAAATGCCCTTAACAAACTCCGCTGTTGTTATGGTCCTTAGAGCTGGGGCCATAGCAACATTCCATTTCTTAATTGTTGTTATCGCCAATGATTAATGAAGCAAAGGTTAATGAAAAAAGTTCAGGTATTGGTACTGAAAACTACTTAAAGTTAGAGGATATGAAAATATGAGGTAATGATGTATAAGGATAAGGAACAGGCAAATTTTCAAATGTAGTTTCTATTGAACTTTTTTCAATATTTCCAATGTCAGGTGCATACATCTATGTCTGACATTTATATTAATTATATATTTTTTTTAATGTACATGAATTGGCTACGACCTTGGTTTGTTTTATGAACATGATATTGAAATTTGAAAAAATGGACACGCTCGGACAGTATTGGTTTGAATATTTTTTTGGGAAAATATCTATTCCATAAAGCTGAAATTTCATGTGGGACTAAAAACACTTTAAAATATGGAAATATCTATTCCATAAAGCTGAAATTTATTGTGGAACTAAAAACACTTTAAAATGTGCAAAAAAAAATGTGATTAGATTTTTTAAAGATTTTTTAGATTTTTTTTTGTCATTTTTAAGAAATTTAAAAATCATCAGTTAAGGGCAGATGGTCGCACCACATGAACATTTGAACATTTTAAGTACAAAAAACCTGCAGAATAACTCATGATTTGTGAAAAAAAAAAGGAGGTCAGAGGTACTAGAGGTATGTGGGGAATTATTATGAAATTTGAACCTTTTTAAGTGAAGAAATTGCAAAAACAATTGGTCAAATGTCATTAACCCACATATATATTCCGTTGTTTTGCCTCATATTTATATTACATGTATTACATTTTTTTGTTTTTCATTTATTTGTATTGGGAAAATAAAACTAAAACTGACTCTGGGATACAGCAGACGGCTAGAACTAAACCAGGACTACATCAGGACTAAACCAGGACTACTTTAGGACTACAGCAGGTCCTCATAGTTCCAATGGTTCATATGGTACTTACATGTTCTGAGCCACAGGGGGCAGTGCAGAGACCTGAACACAGGACACATAATGTGCTACTTCCTGTGGACTTCTGAACTAAAAAAAGCTGATTCAGAAGCAGATTTTTGAGCTCCTTGGTGAGTATAGCTAATTAGCCCTGAGCAACCTTTCAAACTTTTAATATCTTACCTTATCTTTTTTATCCAAGAAAGTCTATGGATGAAAATGAATGAGAAATTTACTTCTGGAACCAGGGGTGGGCGGTCACTGTCGAGCTCCATTAGAAACGAAAATGAGAAAACTCAATCTTAAATAAAAATTGATTCATTACGCCGCCCTTCTGCTACCCCCCAAAAAAAACCCAGTCCTTCAGCTTTACTACAGTAACCATCCAAAGAGTATTTCAAAAATCCCCGAAATACTCACGAGTCGGAGTCACGGTTAGAAGTCGAAAGTAAATTCTCAGATATTGAAAACCCCTCTTCCAGCCGTTCCATTTTCTCCGCTCTAATTGGACGCTTTTAAAGTACTCCGGCTTCGGCATCCTCGGGACGAATCGCCATTTCCAGCCGAACGTTTCCACCACTTCCCTTTTGTTTGCTCCGTCCGGCCTCCCACACCGTCTTGTGTTTCGTGTAATGAAAAGTGTGGCTGGGTATTTGTCATGTTGCGAGGGCTAAAATGTGTGCGCTCTCTCGTCCGCTCGCCCGTTTTTACCGACTGAAAAACCTGGAAAAACACAACTAGTGCATTTGAAACAATTTGCAGTAGTCCGAAGCTACTCCTTGAGTGCATTTTGCGCATCCTTATTATTCAACTACCGCACATTTCATCGGTTTTTCAAGTTACTGCATCACATTTTTTTAATGTAATGACTGAAACATGCATGGATCACATCTAAAACCTCCCTAGAAATATTTTTTTAATGAGAGAATAAAGTTATAACATGGCAGACGTCTTAAAAAAGTAGATTTTCCATATTATGATCGGAAAGTTGTATTTTTTTTTACAATTATTGTGTTTTCAGGCTTCAAAACCCCTCATCACACTGTATACACATTTCTAAGACAGGAATGAACATTTTCTCACATTTCTCTCTTGTTTAAACACTCTCAAAGTTCAAACCTCTGTAGATTTGTAAAAATAAGCTTATTAAAACTTATTGAGGCTGTCGTCCTTATGTTGTTTAAAACTTGGAAAAATTGCACGGAAAAAAAATCTGCGAAATGGCGAGACCGCGAGAGCTAATTATAGCACAGTTAAATTGAATTCCTTTATTTAGAATTGTAGTTTCCAAATTTGGGTGCACACAATTTAGTCAGTATAAGTCTGAATTCTTACTTATACTAGTTCTTTTCCTTTTTTTTCCTGAGGCATACCATCAACGCTGGACAAGGGGGAGCACGATTTTAGTTAGTTTGTTTAAGGTTACTTTATTGCTACTTGTTGTTTTTTGGGTTATAATTATTTGCCTTTTTGTTACTTTAATTAAGTTAGTAGTTTTAGTGTTTCGTTTAGTTGGTCCCCATCTATTTAAGCACATTGTTTGGTTCAGTTTGATTTAAGTTACCCCCAGCTGGACACGGCTTTTTTGTTATTTACTTGAGCTTATGTTAAATTATATATTTTTTTTACTTTATTAAATTTAAACTTATTTTTTTTACACCTTGTCTTTGCCTTTTCTGTGTGGTCCATTACACACCCAGCAGGCTTCACTTAATAAGGCCAAGAGACAGTTCCAACGCTCACTGTCTACTGGAAAAAGCAAAATATTGGAGAAGGTCAAATGTTTTAATGGAAAAATTTCAATTTTGATGTCTTCACTGAGGTTGTTCTGGAAGGACTGAGGGATACTTAGAGGTATTATAGTGCACAAAATTGATTCTTGTGAACTTTAAACCATGTTATAGTGTTAACTCATGAAAAAAATCACCCAGAGTTGTGTTTTGTTTCATTCACAGAAGTTATCCTGGATTATTAATCTGTCTGCATCTCCAAAGCTCAAAATGCTCTGTTCCACCTTGTCACCTCATGTAGTGTAAGTTTTGAACTCCTACTTTTACCTTTTGTTCAGTAGAGATTTGCAATTCCTGATCTCAACATATCCAAAATGATTATAGAGTTTAAAAACACTCTGGAGCACTTCCTGTATTACAAAACACAACACCAGGTATATTTTGAAGATGAAATGTTACAATACTGATCAGAAAATAGTATAATAGTACTGCAAATAGAAACGATTATCACCACTGACATTTGGATGTTGGACCCTTCACTCCAGGAAACTAAATTCTAAATATTAAAATCTGAAGCTACAATACACACGTAAAACAATAGTTCAATAGCATCACCGTGACTCGGCCGTGGCCTCTGAATTTTATGAAAAGAACTCATAATATTGAATCATTTAACTGTTCAGAATGCACAAGGTTAGTGATGAATTACTTAGGACCTCTGTGAGTTCTGTTTCCACATTTTTAAGATTCAAGGAATTTATCTGCTTTTGTGCACTGACAAAAGTCTATACACAATGGAATCCATGTTCCGGGAATTCAGGGTTTAAGTACAAGCATGTAAGAAGTGCATATGAGAAAAAAAATACAATAAAATCAATAAAATATATGTATAAAACCATTTAGTATAAGATCTACATTAAATACGTCATTGAAAATGGTCTGTTACTTAAAGCAGATGTTATACAAAGATTTTCAGCGCTTTAAGTCGCGTTATAATTGTTTCTCCTCACTGTTTACTGTTTATTCATTAATTTTTTTGCACCTGTTTGCACGCCCACTGTTCTGTACTTACTTTGTTCTCCAATTTTATTTTCTTAACCTGTGATACACGTAGGATTTGACGGCGTCGCACAGTCAATTCAGTACAAGCAGTTCAAGCTAAATTAGCATCTCTATAGGAGCCGGGAACTCTATAGGCATGACATTTACAAGTTTCTCTAACACAGAAATCAGCCGACTTGTTTCTTTATTAAGTCATTTTGGATGAATATTGCGATTTTAAATGTGCAAATTATAACAGTGATTCATGGGTGTCGTAGATTATAATTATAGTGCAGACACGAGCACAATGTGTCTTCTGAAGTGAAGTGAAGGAGACGGCTATAAATAATACTTTATACTGCACAAAATGATGAGGTGGTAAAAAGTGCATGAGTACTTTACTTTGGACTTAGGAGAGTAAAAATCAGGTATAGAGCCTACGAGGTTAGGCGATTTACCTTTACCGCCTCGTCCACTTTTAGCTCCTAAACAGAACTTGAACCTTTGCTGTTCAAGACACCCAAAGCGTTTTAAATTATTCATTCATTTCTAGATTAGAACTACTACTATAGGCAAAGGCGCCTCAATGTCTACATGATGTTTTTAATTCTGTATTACATTATCCCGAATTAAATAGATTGGATTTACATTATTCTCCTTCGAGTTGACATGGACATAATAATTCCAAATTAAGGTTTGCATGGAAAACACGTTCAATCGGCTTTATTTCATTTTGTTCAATGTCTGGGAAAAGAAAACTCACAATCAGCTGCTTCCGGCGTTTGGCTTTTTTTTCCTTTTTTTTTACCCCTTTTGCTGTTGTGTTCTTTAGCTTTGTCGTTTTCGTGCTTCGACTGTATCCGCATCGTCTCTGGCAGCGAACCCTCCTTATTCAAACCTTTCCCGTTGCGTCTTTTCAAAGGTTTGTGTTTTTTATGTTTTCTGCCTCTTTTCATTATCTGTAGTTCGTCCAGCGCACTTATTTGAAAAATAGTTTGGGTTTGAGACCAAAGTTTGCTAAATTTTTGCAGAGCGTCATCGCGTCAAAAGGGCGACCCAACGAGCATGAACGACAGGAATAATTTTTTAAGTGGAATAATGATCGCGTAATAAATTAAACTGCCCACTTAAATCAGAATAAAGTTGAATTACAAGTAAGTTTAATTCGAAATTAAGCGTTTACATGGTCTTTTTAAAGTGGAATTCATTTTTGTGACTCGGAATTCCCAGCAATCTCCCATCCAAGTTCTAAAGAAGTCGAGCTTCTTGCGGCGGCACTTCCGGTTTAACAAGAATCCAACTCATTTCAATGACGTATTTAAGAAAAGTTTTGCCGCTTAAATCTGATACGTAACACATGAATTTGTGTAAAAGGTCCGCAATTGCAACGATTCTCTGGAGGCTTTAAAACGGCTTTGTTATCTGTATTGGATTTATTTGCAGCCCCATGCGAAATAAAGCAATGCAGAGATAGTGAGTCTCAAGAACGGGCAGTTTTAATACACCGACAACAGGTGTGAGGCTCAACGGGTCTAAGGAAACGATCCATACGCGGTCAGACAATAACTGTATCCGTAAAAATGCACCGCGTAACCTGAACTTAAGCAACGGCGAACGCTCCATCGGGCTCCGTAAACATTCTTTTTGAGAAATAGCAAACGCATTTTCATACTTCTCACTTAAAACGAGTTTGTCCTCAGACTAACACAAAAACGCGCCGTAATGTACGCCGGCGCGATGTCCTCGAGAAGCAAGGGAACCCAACACGTGTACTTTTGTGTATTTGTGTGTATTCGTGCCGGGCTACTGCGAAAATGAACTTCTTCTCTCTGGGGGAAAGTAGCCTGCTGACAACAGATTAGTTTACATCATCGGTTTTTCCAATCTCCCGGTACACACACACTCACACTCACACACACACACACACTTACGGCGTACAGTGGAGCAGCGGACTAGTCGGATAGAAAGGGATTTAGTATATGTTTGGCCATTCATAGTTTTGTGTCATCTCAAGGTGTCTTCGGAGCGTAACAAGATGAAATCCCACTTGGCTCGGGAGCTTTTAAGGGCTGCGGTTCGGAAAATGCGCAGGACGAGCAAAATAAAACCGGTGCGTCGAGAGAATACAGGAGTGAGGTAAGAAAGGAGAGGACGGAAAGATGGATGAAGAGAATTGTGCTTTGCTTTTCGGGATGGAAAAATGGAGAGATGCCAGGTCATGATTGAATATAGGCTAGAGATGTTTGCAGGGGGGGGTTAAGAGCTATTTTTGCTGCTCTGGTTTAACTAGACCCAAGCATTAATTTCCTGGATGAAAACATTTTTAACCCACTTTAATGTGTTTTTACCAAGCCTCTAATGTAGAAAATAATTTGTTTTATCTTATTTTCTTTTTTAAATCTGTAGAAATTGCAACAGTGGGTTTTAGTGGTTATTACAACTTCACCTCTACCTGTTAATGCATGGAATGTTTGTATGTTTATTTGTTTGTTCCACACAAAACTCTCAAGCTACTCACCCAACCAATCTCAAATTCAAATCTCAGAGGGTGTCATCACAACAGTTCCGGTGCACCAGATATCAATCAAAAACAACTTTTGGCTTTTTTGGTCTAACACCATGGAGCCGCCATGATGACACCCTCCGAATTTGAGATTGTTCGGGTGAGCGGTTTGAGAGTTTCAGTCTGTTCTCTTGGCTCAACACTGAGGGATTCACTGTGTAAAATGGACTCCCTTGGTAACCCAGAGTTGCATTTTTGCAACATTTACCGTATTTTTCGGACTA
>KN494925.1:4542-15576 GCA_000787155.1 Scartelaos histophorus | reverse complement strand
AAATAATAAAAAATGTACCTCACTTTGGATTAAGTTTAGTTAAGTTCACTCACTGAATCTGCAAAAAACAGTTTTGTCTGTAAACCTGAACAAAAGGTAAATGATAAAGAGGTACTCAAACATGTCTGAATGAAACAAAACACAACCCCGGATATGTTTTTGATGATGTAACAACATTCTAACATGGAAGAGAATAGAATAGAATCTCACAAGAATCAATTTTGTGTCATATAAGATTTTTATTGTGCAAATAGACTAATAAACATAAAATAACGCTGCTTATCACTCAGCACAAGTGAAATCCACAGTCTCGGAAACTACATTTAGAAGTATAGTTTTTCACATAGCTACTCAAGTAAAAGTACCCGATGAAACGTAACCCCTCTGCGTTGAAGGAAGTGGAAAAATCCCATGGTATAAATGATAGGATTGTTGTGAGATTCGTCATGGAGGCGAATCTGTAATACTTCATAACAGCAATTACACCGGTGAGGATTGTGTCTTTTTATGTAGCAGCCAGTCTAAAGCACCAATAACATTTACCGACTTAAATAAGGACATATATCATTCGCATTAGCCTTTCCCATTCACATTCATACTGTTAGTTTTTAGGGAGTGGACTAATCCCAAAACTGTAGCTTTATAATAGGCTTCATAGCGCACTGTATTCTTATCTCTATGGTTCTAATACCACCCAAACTTGTTTTTGCCCCCGGTAATGAAAAACTCGACTGTGAGTTCACAAGTGAAATAAATATATTTACGGGAGAGGAGCGGGCTCGGAAGGGTGGTTCTGTGCCTCTGCTGCTTCGGTGGAAGAGAGAGCGAGCGGGGGCTGGGGAGGGGGGTTACACTTTATTAAACCGGAGTCTTCTATGTGTGACGAAAGGACACACATCTGCAGAGAAGTGCACTGAAGCAGCCCCGGCTAAGCCTTCACTACATACTCCTGTGGGAGATATGTGCTTTGCTTCATTGTCAGGATTGTATTTGTATAGTTGGTTCATTTGGGTTCTGTTTTAAACGTGTAATATTCTTCTTTTTAATATTTTACATAACAAAAACAAAAACAGACAAAACACACACATGCAGCATTCCTCTCTACACACACAAATATCAATAAATGTGCTATATTAGAAACAAAAAGAAAACCTGGATTTGTCTCACAATAGGAAAACTGTATCAATGCAACACAGTAAGAACTGCTGGAACAAAAAAAAAAATAAAAAAAATGAAATGATAAATAACACCTATTAAAGGTCCCAATTTATGCCAAATTTACTCTCGTGAGCTTCAAAAACTACAGGAAAAAGTGAAGTGTTAAAATTGACTCTCACAGAATCATTTTTAACATTTTCTCAGGGTTTATATTAGTCCAATCAGTTTTGGAGTTAATTTAACATTTTTGGAAATGTCAATTAAGTAACGTTGGACCAAAGTTCCTGTTTGAACCCGAAATCAACATTTTGAGAGTAAAGGGGTAAAATTGTGTAAGGTTATCCTGATTTAGTGATACAACATACAGGTGTTTCATTTTGACACTTTATTTTAGTTAATTTAAGATGAAATTATGTACAAAAGTGGTTCAAACTGTTCTTCTCTCACGGGAGTTTGAAGTGGTGGGTGGGAGAGGCCAAATCAACACTAAGGGATGTTGAATTAACACTAAGGGAAGTCAAATTAACTTCAACCATATCAACTCTGGCAAATAACCCCAACTTGAACCCACATTTAACTTTCAAATAGTTAAAACAACACTTTTTATGTTAAAAACTACTCTGAAATATAATACCCTGACATTTTAACCCTCCAGTTTTTGCCGTGTACATCCTGCATTATTAGTCTATTTACTTCACTCCAAAGTTTAAAATGCTGTTTCACCTTGCGATGTCATAAAGTAGTAGCTCTCAAGTTATCACTATTTCTGCCACTATTACGCCACAAACCAGGAATATGTTTGGAAAAAAGTGATTACAACTTCCGTCAGGCTCTGTTTGAATTAGTAAGTCTGACAAAATCTCGGAAAAATTAAAAAATATTGTAGTTTTCTTCTTCTCCGTTTCATTGTAGCGTTCCGTTATTTTCAACTAATCAACATTTACAACCATACCTCAGTTGTTGGAAGACGAGCCCAGTGTCGGTAATTATACTGACTGGAAGTTGTAAACGCATCTTTCCAGAGTCTTCCTGGTTTGTAGAGCCTATTCTGGGACTGAAATGATCCAAATGATTCTTCTTGTATTACTATATGACATCACAAAGTACATGTGTGAAGCAAAACCAAATTCTTGCTACATTTTTGATGAGAAAACATTATAACACAGATCAGTAAACAGCATAATATAGGCCCTTTAATATAACTTGCATTTTAAATATACTTTGAATAGAATTAATACACAAAAAGGTGTAAAATAAGAGTACAGTGCAGAATATAGAGCCACTCAAACAGTTAGTGATCAGATCCAAAGTCTCGATACTGCAGCAGGTGTTTAGACGTGTATATGTGCTCCAGCTTCACCACTAAGCCACACGGCAGAGTAAAGTACAGTATGTCACGGCTCCGCTCGACTCTCGCCCGGCAACTGTGGCAACACCACTTTACCTCACCTAACTTTGAAAAACACTGATGCAACTCTGTAATTACATATGTCCCTCTTGTTAGCTCAAGCCTTTCCTATCTTGTGTAAATTGCTCTCATGGCGCACCGTGCAGCTTTTCTGATTGAGGGTCTGACGGCTGCTTTGCTTTAAGTGGAATTTTCTACAGCAATATTAAGCACGTCTGACAAAGAAACGAGAAAATGACGCTACAAGGTGAAGCTGCAGGTCGGATCTGTGGAGAGGTGATCGTGCTGATGATTAGAATGCATTTTTCAATCAATAAGAATACCTATTATAATAATGTTAATGCAAGAAAGCTACATTTTATGGCACACTGTGGAACATTCCAGGCAAAGCAATTACATCTCCATGGAGACAATTAGGTTGCGTAATCTGGAAGTTGCTGAATGTTGTATTAACCCCACGAAAACAAAAATATCCATCACTTGACTCCAATCCTAAAGATGCTCTGTGATCATTTTCTGGTAGATCGTTCGTCTTCTATTTGTCTCTATGGAGATTGCTCGGCCTGGAATGTTCCACGGTATGGCATTTATCTCCATAAAGCCAAGCAGGTGTCACAATCAGGCCAAGTTACAGGTCAGATCTGTGGAGACGTGACTCCTCTCGCAATAAAAATACATGTTTTTCCAGGTTTTTGAACAGTAAATACCCCTGAAATTAATAAATAAAAGATAGATGTTTAATGTCATATTGCGGGACATTCCAGGCAAAGAAATTACATTTTAATAACAGCAGAAAAGTTGCATGGTGCACCCTTAATTTTATAGTTATAGTTAATCGTATAATTGTATAACTAAGCCAACTGGAATGCACTAAACAAGAAAATCCACAAATTATTCTTACTTACTTGACATTTTAAAGGTGCACTGTGTAACTTTTTGGTTGGGACTCCATCACCTGCTTTTTTCTGTAGATTTCTCTTTGTTTTTCCTGGAATGTTCCACAGCATGACATTGAACAGCTCTTCTTTACATTTAATCACTCAAAAATACCTAGAAAAACAGGCATTCTGACTGTGAGCGGGGTCGCCTCTCCATAGATCTGACCTGTAACTTGGTCCGGTTCGGTCTCCATGAAAATAGAAAGGTTAAACAAAGCAGTAATATCTCCAAAATATTGCCCAATGCACCATTAAGATCAATACCCACCTAAAACAAAAAGAAAACCCCTTTTACAAAACGCTTCCAAGTAAAGATTCTCCAAAGCCTCCTGCATCCCCCTTTACTAATGTGTTTATGAAATGTCTGCTGCTTTGGTGAGGCATAAATAAACGGATTCAAAGCGAGTTCCTTTAAGCCCGAGCGGCACCTGCAGTGGAGTGAATCACAGACACAAGCCCGGCCATGTCAGGTGGGATTCCAGACATCCCAGCTCCGCAATCAGGAACGCCATGACAGAGCGAGGAGCGGTGCACGAGCGTGGAACCAACCAATGCCACGAAAACTCCTCAAATGCCAAGCTAAGGGCAGACATTTTCCTGCTTCCAAAATTGTTTTCTCTAGTGGATTTTTTTGGTTCTATATATTTTGGATCTGGAAAAACATATCTGTAGTTTAATTCGCACATGTTTAGCACACAAATCCTCCATATTTAGGCTGTGTTCTTTTCCCAAACACTCTGTTCCACCTTGTGATGTCATGTCAGGAAGTGCTCTATTGTGTTTTTAAAGTCCATACACATTCACTAAAATATTTTGGATACCGTATTTTTTGGGCTATAAAGTGCACCGGATTATAAGGCGCAGTATCAAATAATATGTCAGTTGTGTCATTGTCCACACATAAGGAGCATCGGATTATAAGGCACAATAAGAGAAACAAAACGCGTGTCGGATAAATCGAACTTTATTCAGGTCATTTACAATAACTCTCAGTTGTAGCTAACACAAAAATACAAGTTTAACAGTTGGTGATTTGGGCATCAAACATGCCCGGATCCCTCTCAACATTGTTCAGTTTTAACACTAAAATACAAAAGCTGAAATCTGCATGGTGCATGTCTCTTAACAGGTGCATTTTGGGTCCTTGTACAGCACACGGCAGAACTACCGGTATGTTGCACAGTCGCCCTATATGTGGCCAACATATTACTCCTCCTGACTCGCCCACTAATACCTTATTAGACTAATGTGGACAACATCAAATCGGTTGGAGGTTAAACACAACCAAAGGTCACACATAAGGCCACTGTTGAGTTTTGAGAAAATGTCATGATTTTATAGTCCAAAAAATACGGTAATTTCAGCTGTGGAATTGCCAATCTCGATTTAACTAAAGGTAAAAGGTAGCTGTTAACTTGAAAACTACCACTTCATGACATCATAAGGTGGAAAAGAGCGTTTTGAGCTTTGGAGATGTAGACATACAGATAATAAAGTTAATGAAAGTGAATGAAACAAACCACATCTCCAGGTATGGTTTGAGGAGGTAACAACATTATAACATGACTAAAAGCTCAAAAGAGTCAATTAAAAAGACAAAATGATAATAATAATTTTAAAACGGACTCTTATGATGATGTCAGATTTGTTTCTTGTGTTGGTTCTGGGTTAATCAGTGTAAAAATGCATAACAATTAGAAAGAAAAAGAGAAAATCTGATCGGATTCCAACCTTTCACATTAAGGAACAGTTCAAAAGAGCTGACACTCACAACAGTTTTCATGGCACTTTTTGGCTCTTTCTTGGTTGCACGCTGCTCTGACTGCTTTGGCTGTGACTTATCTAAATTCTCTGTCAGGATGTTTGCAGATAACTATGAAATTTAAGATCTAAAGCCTGTTGCGGCATGCGTCAAAACTACAGATGATGTGAAAGATTGGGAGCCCTCATGCTGGCTCGGAAAATCAAAGATGGAGTCAATGCCCACCGACTTGGAAGACCCCAGGAGTTTAAATATGCCATTTGAAAGTTCTTTGTAAAAGTCTACAGCTTCGGGCGTTTTATCAGCAGGTAATTTGAACGTGTACTTTGCAAGAAGGGTATTTGGATGGCAATCTCAAAGTGCTTGTAAGTTTTTTTCCCCATGTACTTGAGCAGAATGTCCCAATACAGATAAGCAGCGTTTGCTCCTTCCTATCTTAACTGTCTCGTTAGCATGCTAGTAGTTGTTACTCTTACTGTCAAGATAAAACTCTGCCCTGATCTTGTTATAAGTTATGAAAAGTTCTTATAAACTCATTACAGTGAATAATTATGTTCTGAATGCATAAGGTAAATGAGGAATAAATTTGGACCAATGAACTTGTTTTTTTCCACATTTAAAGATTCTATATTACCCAAAATAAACCTGTGAGCTTTAAGCAGTGTTTTAATGTTTCCTCATCAAAAACATACTGGGTTTTGTTTCATTCACACACATTTTTAACCCATTTTTATTAGTCAGTTTACAGTTAGAGTAGTAAAAATGGGGAATTCCTGTGTTTTGTTTCATTCACACATTTTTTAACCCATTTTTATGTCAGTTTACAGTTAGAGTAGTAGAAATGGGGAATTTCAGGTCTAAAATTATCCTATTGATTCTAGTGTAGGTGTATGGAGTTTAAAAACATAGTGGAGCACATCACGAGGTGAAAGGGAGTGTATTCCTACTTTTGAGAGAAGAACTCAGCCTAGATATGCAGGGATTGCGCGTGAATTAAACAAAACACAATTCCAGATATGTTTTTGATGAGGAAACAACATTATAACAGATCAGAAAATCGCATAAAATGGACCTGTTAAAACTATGTGCAGCATAAGCTTAAGTATAACAGATCAGAAAATAGCGTAATATGGACCTGTTAAAACTATGTGCAGCTCCTTTAAAGCAACAGGGCACCAGTGCAATTTGTAGCTTTCACTTTTGTACTTTGTCACTGTTCACCGCTGGGTATGGATAAGTATTTTACATCATAGACCTTCGCAGCCGTGAGTTAGCTCCAGAAGTGTCCACCTGAAGTAGAGTAGACCAGAGCTTTGGCACGACACCCTCTGCCCCTGTTTGCTTTTTGCCTGAGCGAGCAGCACATCCAGCGTCATGGCAGTGTCAGAATACATTAGCCCCATGCACCGACTCCCTGCAACTTCACTAAATCCAATCCTCTTAAACGCCGCGGATGTCACTCAATCTGGCGAGACGTGTAAAGAGGAAGTACCGACCGCTCAAGAGGAGAGAGGGGGGAAAGAAGAGGGGGGAAGGAAGAGGGTGAAGGGGGAAGTACCTGGAGGAGAAGCGAGGGAGTGAAGGACATGGGGGTGAAGAGGGAGAGGAGGAGTGAGGGAGTGAAGGAGAGGGGTGGAAAAAGAAAAGTACCTGGCCGCTCAGGAGGAGAGAGGGAGGAGGGTGAAGAGGGAAGAAAGGGGCTGTCAGGGAGGAATGCGAACAATACCCTGCAAACAAGAATGCACCTGCTGCTGAAGTTTCATAACATCATGTATGGATCCAGAAGGGCTTTTGGGTAGAATGGGGTTTGGCTCTTTTCTGATGGAGCTCTGGCATCAGTTTGTCTGTGTTAATGCTTTGACTTATTCTACAATATGACATTAAATGTATCATTCTCCATGGAGACTAGCAGATGATGCCCCCAGACTCAGTCACAGGTCAGATCTGTGGAGACGTCCCTGCTCACAGAACTAGAAAAAACAAAGTCATGTCCATGAGACAAGCAGGTGCAGACCCACATTTTATTGAATAATTTCATAACTGAATGTACATAAAGATCAGATATAGCTGAAGAAGGCCAGTGTAAATATTATGGCCATGTTAAGATGACCTGATGACAGGCTCAAACACATGTTAACTTTGCCTGGAGCTTTGTGCTCTGCAGTGGGTGTGTAATGATGGCCCTGGGCAGAGCACAGAGGTATTTCAGTCCCATTCACAGTGTTCAATCTGTGTAACTAAGAAAACAACAGGAAGTTCCTCAGAGGAGCCCAAAGGCTCAGGTCAGGAGTTCAGCTTAAAGTCTCACACTGTGGAGTCTGTACAGACACTGCACAATGCCGCGCTTACAATGAGACAACTTTGGAGTCTTTCACAGGATTTAGAGACGTATCCAATAGTAAAGTACCACAATAAAATACCACACTAATGTTAGAAACAACTCTGAGTAGATGAATAACTTTGCTGTCTTATGAATTTGTGAGATATTACCACAAAAAGAAGTTGTAAACATTTTACAGTGATAAATAGAAAAAGTTTCTACTTATTTAGTGCTTTAAGTTTTAAGCATAACTAATAATTTCTTTAAGTATGATCACCTAGAACAGCACAATAAATAGCAGTTTAAAACGCAATTATTATATAAACTGAAAAAAAAAAAAATGATGAAAACTGTTGCTTTTACTCTAATTAAGGGTAAGGATAAGTACATTTGTAGTTGCCATTTGTCACTCCAAAACTTCCCACAATTAGCCTAAGTCTGACCCCCCTTGGCAAAAACCAAAGTTGTTGTGACAGAATAACATGAAGCTGACAGGTCCGGTGTGTATCTCGTCTGAAACAGGTAATCCAGGTCACAACAGCGTCTCTCAGGGGGTCTGCACCTCCTGACCCCCCCTCCCCAGAGCCCCCCTCACATGGACCACAGGCAGCTGCTGATTGGACGACCTCTGGGCTCAGGCGGCTGAAGTACACACCGGGTGATCACCGTAACCTCCGCTAAATCTGAACACAAAATGAAAGTGTATTTGAAAACGCTTTCTGGAGCAGACATGTAATTTGCCACGCTTCACCCACGGTGTCCGAGCACGTTAGCCATGAAGGGAGCGATTTTTATGCAACGTGTCATCCCCAAAATGCAAAGATGAAAAAGATACCATCTGGGTCTGAAGCAAGGGCACAATATGGCCGCCACGCACGAGCTGCACTTTAACATGTCCTTTACATAATAATGTTAGTATAATGAGCTTACAGCGGGCACCAGGTGAGAGCATCTGTCTCTGCTTATTTCATTCAAGAGTGTCCAACATGTTTTATTAATTTGTGGGTGAATAATTAAGAGAGAATCTTCTTAATTTGCCTAATAGCTCATATTTTTTCTTGTCATCATCTAGTCCAGTCGAATTAATATTTAACAGGTTTTGAAGAATAAGGTTAAATATCATTTGACATAATTGCCCCGTTCTAAGTTTCTAGTTTTCTAGTTTCAGATTATGTTTGCACTTCACTAAATGTTGTTCATAAGGAAAGAAATGCATGGGAATTTTTTCATTTTTTTAAAGATAAGATAATAAATGTTGTCTTATTTGTCTTAAAATGTGAAAATTGAAGGTTTCCAACACCAAAGCAGAAGAGTAAACATAGTAAAATATACACAAAACGCAAATTCTGGTATTCAAGATAAAGATTAAAAACTCTGTGCCGCCATCAGTGTCTGGACATGAACAATCCATGTGTTTCTCTGATTTATTAAAGGGCCCATAATGCACTATTTTCTGATTTATATTATAATGTTTCCTCATCAAAAACATACCTAATGGAGTCATAAAAAAGTATAAAAGTTAATCTGATGCCCTGACAAAGACCATTTTACTGGGTGAAATGCATTGGCGTCCCTCCATGTAATAAAGGACTTTTAATATATTCACCTTATATGGTAATACAGGAAGTGCTCCACTGTGTATTTAAATGCTTCCACCTTCACCAAAATCATTTCAGTGATTTTAGCTCTGGGGTGATCAGTCTCTACTAAGGGAGAGTTAGTCAAATATGTGTGAATGTAACAAAATACAACTATGTTTTTGAGAAGGTAACAACATTATAACACTGCTTAAAGCTCAGAAGAGTCAATCTTGTGTAATAAAGACCCAAAACTCAGTCTGTCCATCATGTCCATTTGAAACTGAGGAGATTCAGTTCTAATCCAGACCCACGAGTCTTTGTAAAGTATAAGTAACCAGTGAAAACATGTGCTCTTGGCTGGACGGGCGCCTTGTTTATCCCTTTTACTAAATCATTTGATAACATCTGATGTATTTATGTGATGTGTAATTGCTTTTTCTTTAATTTCCTCCTCGGCCGCTGACAACATGTGGCAGTGAAAGCTTTGATGTGAAAGTTAATTTGTCTCGTCATTATCAAGTTGTCGCTTATACATTTTTAAAGGGAGCAGCTTTTTTCTGATGTGTTATAATGTTTCTTCATCGAAAACATGTCGGAAGTTGTGTTTTATTTCATTCATAAGGGTTCATGCACACATAAATCCTGCATATTTATGAGTTCTTCTCTCAAACAAGAAACACTCTGTTCCACCTTGTGATGTCATGTGGTAATACAGGAAGTGCTCCACCTTCACTAGAATCATTGGGATCACTTCTTCTGAACTAAAGGTGGTAATACAGGAAGTGCTCCACTGTTAAATACCACACTCCTTCACTAGAATCATCAGGATCACTTCAGCTCTGAAGTTGCTGATCTCTTCGGAACTAAAGGTTAAAAGGATCTGTTCACTTCATGACATCACAAGGTGGAGCAGAGCATTTTGAGCTTTGGAGACGTAAACAGACTAATAATAAAGGGTACATTTTGATTAAAACAGAACCTTTAACCAGTTTATGAAATGAAAATCCACTAGTTTTGATCACTTACAGTTTCCGTCTTGCCTTGACCCCATGTACCCATCACTCATTTAAACCCTTAAGCCATTTTCCAGTCTTTTATCACCAGATTTGACCGCAGTCTGAAAGCACCCGCACGGTAGCAGCGCTGTGGAGAGTTTCGTGACGACTTGGGAAGGATAATCTACCTCGGTCGGCTGTGAGAATGTTACAGTGGACGTGTCTTTGCTCGGATTGATTGGGATCACATTGTGCGGTAGAACAGGGCCGGTGCTGCGAGCGCTTTCATCTCGCTCGCATTGATCAGAGGATGAACCGCAGAACAGGTGTGACCGCCATGCTAATGCTAGACTACGTGTGCAGGCTAACAGCTAACAGGAGGTTACTGATGGAAACTTCTGATGTGGATCTAAAATATATGCACCAATTTATAATTACGATACTAGCCTTAATGAACAAATTATTCAGGTTTAGAAACTTAATTAAGGGGTTTTTTGTTGTTTTTTTTCCTTCCTTACGTTTAGCTGCAAAATTCTGTGCAATGCTCAGTCAACAAGTCTAGCTCATCGAACAGGTGTGACCGCCATGCTAATGCTAGGCTACGTGTGCAGGCTAACAGCTAACAGAAGGTTACTGATGTGGATCCAAAATATATGCACCACTTTATAATTATGATACTAGCCTTAATGAACAAATGATTCAGGTTTAGAAACTTAATTAAGGGTTTTGGGGTTTTTTTTTTTAGCTTTCTACCATGTTATAATGTTGTTTCCTCATCAAAAACATGCCTGGAGAGGTTTTACATTTTGTCCATGCATGTTTAAGTAATTTAGGGATCTCTCTTGGACCCTTTCTTACGTTTAGCTGTAAAAT
>JACN01082677.1:0-38686 GCA_000787155.1 Scartelaos histophorus | reverse complement strand
GGGGACGTAATTAGTATAATAATAATACAGGTCCATGATGGGTGATTGCACCTCTGGGTCTGACCTGACTCGCCCTATTGTTCCTAGTTTGTATTGTTTTCCTAGTTTGTTTTTAATTAGATTTGAGGAGAGAGTTATAGATGGGAGAAAGATGATGTCTGAGGCCTCCATTCCTGTTTAAGGAAGGATTCTCTTTCTTAACAAAAATTCCCTCTTTAACTCCCCTCTCAAACCAATTCTTTTCTCTGGCTAAGATCTGTACCTCACTGTCCTCAAACGAGTGTCCCGTGGCTTTCAGATGCAGGTGAACATCAGACTGTGGTCCACTGCTGCTCTCCCGTCTGTGTTGGTACATCCTCGTGTGAAGTGGTTGTTTCGTTTCTCCAATGTAGCTCACTGCAGTCTTCACTACATTTATTTTCCTTTTGCCATGGATTCTACCTGGACGACTGAGGGATTTTTCACATATTATGATAGTACTTCTATGTGAAATGTGAAAGGCTGTGCAGTTAATCCAATTTTTACTGAGTTTGAGAAGTCATTTGTCATAGTTAATAATCAGCTTTTTTTACTTTTACTTTACATTTGAGAGCAAGTATCTGTACTATTATCTCCACTACATTTGTGTAAAAGTGAAGAAGCCTATTGAAAAGGCTGAGGGGTGTATTTTTAACACATTTGTAGTTTAAGCAAACAAAAATATACAAAGAAAAACAGCAAAGAAAAATCATCGGAATTGTTTGTCGTTTCAATATTCTCCACATATTAAATCTTTAAGTACATTTCAATACTTTAACTTAACTAATAGATTTTTTTATGTGATACTTTTACTTGAGTATTTCTTTGCTCTGGTATCTGAACTTTTACTCGAGGGAGAGGAAAGATCTACAGCCAATCGTCTGTCTGTTAAACATGTGCTTTGGAGCTGAGTTCAGACTCTGGAGGAAGAGTTCTTTTATTTTTTTCAGTGTCAATAATCAAAAGTCTGTCTTGTCTATGTTCAGGAAATGACTGTAATTTGCTTTAAATGAGAAAAAAATATATCACTGAAAATCGAGTCCATTCGGTTTAGTTTAACTCGTTGATAATATCTTTTTCCTGGATGCCTCAAAATTTACATCGATTAAATGAAAATTGAGATTGTGTCATATGTTGCTAGGCTCAAGTTTAGTTTTAATTCACAAATAACTAAGGATGGGACAAGATCTGTGCACACATGAGAAAAACGATCTCATGAGATGTTTTTCCAAGTTTGGATTCAACGAAAAACGGATTCTATGATGGAAACAGAAATATGAAATCAAATAAATAAAACTGTGAGGCCAAAATTGGAAAACGAATTGTGAATTTTATATAAGAGGAACTGTTGAAATCTCATCTTTTCTCCTTCTTTGGACCCAATCATCTGTGTGAAATTGTGTCCCTACAAATAATTATTCACTATTCACTATATTTCTACTGTACTGCAAAAAGTTACTACATCAACTCGGAGTATATAGTATTTTTGATTAAATTTTAATACATTATGGAACCTGATGTACTGTTTCAAGTCATGGGTTCAATATTTCAAGTTAAAAATTGAGAGTTTGCACATAATTTAATTGGTTACTGGTTAGATCTCTTCCACCATCAGGGAGTGCTGTATTATTCTCAGGCAAGACACTTCACTTGCCTTGTACTTGGTGCATGAATGAGTGTTGTGAGTGAATGAGGAGGAGGAGGAGGAGGCTGAAGGGGAAATGGAAACTGGCCAATGGCAACAATCCAGCTTGTTTACATATTGTTTTAATTTGTCTCATTTGTCTTAACCAAATACTCACCAAATAACACTTTTATGGCCTATTTTTACCACTTCAAACATGTTCTCTCCGCAGTGATCTGGTAATTATTACATGACCTATTTTCACTAACTTCAAGAAACATCACTTAGTGGCGACTTTTGGAGGAATATTTACTTTGTTAGCATGTTTCAGCTGCAATTTACACAAGAAATTAAGTGTCAGATTTGCAAACAGTCGGTTTATCTCACATCTAGCTAGAAAAAATAGGCGTTCTGACTGAGCGGGGTCGCCTCCTCAGAGATCTGATCTGTAACTTGGCCTGGTTTGGTCTCCACAATGATGGACGGTGAAACATTCCAGACAAACCAATAACATTTCCACAGAGAAAAGCATTTGTCGAATCCCTTAACCAGAAAAGTTACACAATGCACCTTTGCTGTATCATGATAGTAACCTTAACCAACACAGCAAAAACAAATTGCACCACAAAACCCTTGATGATGCCAGAAATTACTTGCTGCTTATTAATAATTTGCCAAAAATATTGCAGTAACATATTCCCATATTGCATATTGTTTTCTGTGTTTTATTTAAGTAGAGAATTGGTCCAGTTATGATTTCAAGTCATATCTGTTCTCTTGAGACAGATACTGTCTCTTCAGTTTCCATTCTCCAGGCTCAAACTGTCACAAACTACTTTACCAGTGACACATGGGTTTATCCACCCTCATATTTCACACATACACAATCCTGATGCGCTCGTAACTTCACATACGCTAGACATGATGTACTTTTAAGACAACATCTGTTATTGTAGAACAAATACACAGTTATACGTTGTCCCACTAGTTTTTTAGTAGGCTACTGTTGCTAGATTAGAACTGCAGAACCTAAATAAGTCAGTGATTTTAAACCATTTGGCCAGGGAAAGCTAGAGTACTTGATCAAATGCTGGATGTGCTGTGTAAAAATGTGAAATTTTAGCTAACTAATTCTCCAAATTATTCATGGTAATAATCTGCCATTTTGAAGCAAACTTTGGAACTAGAAAATATATTAAAAACACAAAAATCCACAGTGAGACAGATATTATTTAAACTTTTCTGGCTAAAATTGGTGATTTTTTTTAGCAGATGGATGGATTAGCATCTTTTCAACATCTTAAGTTTGTCACAACTCAAAAAAAGATCAAAAATGGCAGCTCGTGTTGAATTAAATAACTATAACCACCGTACTTATTGATCCAAATATTTTCTTCATATTTTTTGGATTGTCAAAAAATAATGTGGGTTTGTCCTTTGTGAACTTTACTGCAAAAACAAAAAATGTTTTGGAGTAGCCAAACACAGGGGGTCCATGCCCCACTGGCCCCTTTGGGAATGACGCCTGTGTTTCTTGCAGAACTTAACTGTATATAGGATCTTACAGGTCCATTCTATGTGTGCATGGACTTTAAAGCTAATATTAGTAAATTTATCCATGTTTTGGGATGTCATGGCGGTTGTGTGTTCTACAGGAATAGCCACATGCAAGAAGAACATTTGTCGTGGACACACATGGACGCCAGCATTAACCAGAACTTCATTGCAAAACTCTCTCCCACAGTGACAGTGCGTAAAAAGTGCGTAAAAAGTGCGTATTTGACCATATTTCACCTCGTTTCGCTGCAGCTGGAAGAAGTTGTTGAGATAGTTGGAGTTGAGCGGGGAGCTGAGGTCGGCCGCCGCGGGAGTCTTGCTGAAGTTGAGATCCGAGTGGGAAGAGTTGGGCTCGGGTCTGAAGGCGTCGAACGCGCTGGTCTGGTGCGGCTCCTGCAGGGACAGATACACCCAGTTGAGGAGCTGCGCGGGCTGGTACACGGAGGCGCTCGTATCGATGGCAGACAACAAGCTCATCTTTTCATTCAGATGGACACACGAGATTTCCCTCCGCTGCTTCTTGGACTCTCGTTCTTGGTCTTGTTGAGGTTCCGTACGGTGCGCGTCCCTGTCCCGGCAAAATGGCACGTCTCCCTGGTTCTTCCTCCGCACGCCGGGAGCCTCGTCCCAATCAGATGTTACTCGCAAGTCATCGCGCTAACATGTCAGTATGAAAACTTTCCCTGCGCCCCATGCCCCGTTATCTGCCTTTATTGCAGCGGGGCAGAGAGAGAGCGCCTCTGAATATGTAATGATGCGTCTTTACGTCACGACGCACGTTACGCCGAGTGACAGGCCAGATTATTCAGCACAAACTCAATCCGAACACCAATTATAACATGGTACTACTTTACATTAACAATAAGCCTTAGTCAAACAAAAAACAAATATCGAGAGAGTTTATTTTACATTATTATAACTTTTTTACTTAAGTTTGCACAGTATAACTTTTCTGGTGGAGCATTTGTCACTTTCTTTACTCCATGGAAATTGTATTGTTTTGTCTGGAATGCTTCAAAGTATGGTAATAAACCTTTCTATCTTTATGGGGACCAAACTAGGCCAATTTATAGGTCAGATTTGTGGAGATACAACTGCACTCACAGTCAGAATGCATGTTTGACAAGGCTATAAATAACACCTGTAACTGAATAAATGTAAGGTAGAGTAGTTTAATGTTATACATTCCAGGAACATTCCAGGAAGAACAATGGCATATCCTTAGACACAAGCAGGTGACGGACCCCAAACCAAAAAGTTACATAGTGCACTTTGAAATTCTAATGATAGTCAACCAGTAAAACAATTTATTATTATTATTATTTTGGTAGGCTACTGTAGCTAGATTAGAACAGCAGAACCTAAATAAGTCAGTGATTTTAAACCATTTGGCCAGGGAAAGCTAGTACCTAATCAAATGCTACATGTGCTGTGTAAAAATGTGAAATTTTAGCTAACTAATTCTCCAAATTATTCATGGTAATAATCTGCCATTTTGAAGCAAACTTTGGAACTAGAAAATATATTAAAAACACAAAAATCCACAGTGAGACAGATATTATTTAAACTTTTCTGGCTAAAGTTGGTGATTTTTTTTAGCAGATAGATGGATTAGCATATTTGCAACATCCTAAATTTGTTACAACTCAAAACAAGATTGAAAATAGTTAAATAGGGCAGCTCGTGTTGAATTAAATAACTATAACCACCGTACTTATTGATCCAAATATTTTCTTCATATTTTTTGTATTGTGAAAAAATAATGTGGGTTTGTCCTTTGTCAACTAGCTAGCCAGCTAAACGTTTATTAGGCAATTGCTATCATACAGTGCTGTTCAAAGAGGTTCTTTGTCATTAACTCTCTACAAAAGTTGCTAAATGGAGCCATAAGAAATAAGTAAATAACAATTGTGCAATGTTATCTTATTTTCAGATAAGCAAAAACATCTTAGCAGAACAAAACACAAGCCTACATACTTCAAACATGTCTCATAAGTTGCATTAATGAGTCTATGAGAGCCTCTGCTGTTATCAGTGAGGGGCCCTGCCTATAGACAGCGTCATATACGTCAGATAACGGGGTGGTTCTGTGACATTCTCAGAGATACTAACCTTTGTGTGAAATACAAACACTGCCGCTTTGCCCTGTAATTTCCACACGTATAAACTGCTGGACAAACGGCAAACTTCACTACAGGATCTAGAGCCACACGGAACAGCCCACAGGTGGCAGCCACACTCCGCTCTGCGAGGGAAGACTTTAGCGGGGGCGCCCTCTTGTGGCCGGTCGGGACACCGCATTATCACATTGTCACTGTTGCAATGACACATCAAACAACGAGATAAACCTGTTTTTGTTTGTTTGGTTTTTTTAGTGTTATTTTTAGTTTATTATTATTTATAATGAATGGAAAAAATGATCCAATTAGACTCACGCGGTATTTTTCTTTCCATGTGTCAGGCTCCTAAAGATTTCATGAATATTTCTATAGACCATAGATTAAATTAAATTGAAAATGAAATTGAAATTGAAATGAAATAAATTTGAAAAAGGTGTTGTTTCCATTAGTCTTTCAAAAGTGGCGTAAAACTATAGAAAGTTGCGCATGCGTAATCACTATAAATATAATAATTGACAAACTTAGTGATAAACGAAGTGTCCAACATATGGAAGATAATTTGTTCCATCAGATTTTGAATTTTAAACACCACTGAATTTCTCACTTAGAATTGTTTTAATCTGAAAAAAGATGAGAATTATTTTTATTCACAATTTTAGTTGTTGAAATTTTAAGTGCACTTTTTCAATATGATTCAAATTCAAAATAAAAGATGTCAGATATTCACTGCGTATTTCCAAGCCCTGAAATTCAACAGTTAAAATTCAAAGTGTAAAATTCGCAATGAAAAATTTTGCAGTAAAGATCCAAGATGTCAAGACAGAAGCAATCGATCCAGAGTGAAAGAGGAGGACAAAGGCTGTTTCCTATTGGTCGTTCTCATCTGGGGGCGGGGTTTGAGGGTTGGATGAAGCTAATTCTGACCAATCAGATCGCTTCACTGCACCATTTCCTGTTTGTTACTAAATTAGATCAGTTCACTTTGGATCGATTGCTTCTGCCTTGGCATCTTGGATCATTCCTGCGAATTTTTTTACTGCGAATTTTACACTCTAAAATATCTATACTGAAGGTGAAATTTTAATTTTGAATTTGAAACACTTTGAAAATGTACATGTAAAATTTCAGCAATTAAAATTCAGTATAAAAATAATTCAAACGTGTTTTTTCAGAGTTACAAAAATTCAAAGTGAGAAATTCAACGTTTAAAATTCAAAATCTGATGACACAAATGTTCTTCCATACCAACAGTAGCTCCTTTCATTGATAAAAGCTCCTAACATAAGCTGTCTCCATAGGCTACATCTTTCTGGTGTCGTCACGGCTGCAGCATAATGACCTCTTGTTTCCATATTTCCATGTTTCCATGCGCTCATAGACCTGCATACCTGAAAGGCGAGTGTGTGTTCAGGTGAATAGAGTGTGATTCTACATTGTTTAGGGCCGTTGCCACATGGTGTTGCCTGTCAGTCCTGTGTGACGGACAAATGGGTGGGTGCGCCGCCGAATGGAAACTCTTGAGTCCCACCCACTTCTCTTAAATACACTTCTGCAGGAGACAGGGCTGCGCGACGCACTCCACCAAGAATCTAACCAACCCAAGTAAGTCATTCTGTTTATTTGAGCGAAAACAAGCGACAATATCATAAGAAGTGCTTTGTAAAGATTCATGTTGAGGTTAAAGTTTTCAGTTACTATGGTATCCACGGCTTAAGGCTTTTAGCGCAAAGCTAAAAATATACCTTCCTGGTCTCCGAGGCTTCTGTTACACAACCCTGTTCTGCTCCGTGACTCTTCTGTGCATGTGTCGTTTTGTTGAATACTAATTTAGTCAGAGAAGCTAATAAAAGTCGTTTTTACACCAAGCTGCCCAGGTTTTGTACAGGCCTGTGCGCTGCGTAATCTTTAGCGACATCTTCTCCACTACTACGACGTGTCTCTAATTCTGGCAAATGTATTACAAATGTTCAGTCACGAGAATAAACATCAGCTTGTGTGTCATTTTACTGATTACATTGCGCAATTACTCGCACGTCACAAAGCGGAATTTTTGCATGAAAGCGCTGGGACAACCCAGAGACTTTGGGACAACCGCACTTCCTGATTCAGGCATTTTCTTAATGTAGTACATGCTGCTCTATAGCCCGTACTTGTAGTGACATGCTTATTCCACACTCTCCACATAGAATACGCATTATAACAATGGATTATCTCAATCATTAACTTAACAATTAATTTTTAATTAACTTAACTTAAACTTTAACTTAAAACAAAACCGTGACCCATATTTGGTGTTATTCAAATGAACAGTAGAGGAGGAGTCCAGCACAGTCAGTTTTACCATGGAACAAGTGGACCTCAAACTTTGCATAGTGTTATTGAGGCTGCCAGAAAGTTTTCTCATTTCCAAGTGGTTTGCTATAAAAAGTCTGCCATCCACTTGCATTGGAATGTGTTTTTATGACATGTTTCTATGACTAACTGAAGTTAAAGTAAATAAAGGTCTAACTTATTTTTACCAAACAATGTAACGTTTGTCTAAAAATCTAAGGCCACATACATATATATGTTTCATGGACTGAAATATGTGCCACATTTTGTTTTCTAAACATCAACCTTGATGCAGAAGTAGCAACACAGAGTCTTGTTTTACTGAAGCATGTTGGCATCATGTTACCTGTGTTTTGCTGACTGACAGCAGTCTGACAGAACTGTTACTGTCTTTTAGATTATGAGCTACCCTGGATACCCCCCTCAGGGAGGAGGATACCCCCCTCAAGGAGGAGGATACCCGCCACAGCCTGGAGCATACCCACCACAGCCTGGAGCATATCCCCCTCAGCCCGGGGCCGGAGGCTACCCTCCACAGCCCGGAGGATACCCAGCATACCCGCCTCAGGCTGGGGGCTACCCCCCTCAGCCCGGGGCTGGAGGCTACCCTCCACAGCCTGCAGCCTACCCTCCTGCACCTGGAGCATTCCCCTCTCAGCCTGGAGGCTTCGCACCAGCTCCTCCCCCTGGTAACATCCCCATTTTACTGCACCGACAATAGCAATTTTGTCCTGGGCATTTATGTTTGGGGTAGATAAATTGACAAGAATATTCTTTTTCTCGATTATGTGTCTTTCTGTTGAGAAAATGTGTCTCTCCTTCTCCAAATGCTAACCTCATCAGCTGTTGCTATGATAAACATGACTCTGTTCAGTTTAAACAGTCAAACCCTTGTCAGCCCAGGGCCCTCTGTTTACTCTCTTGTTTACTCTTGTTTACTTGTTACTTACTTGTTACTTAGAGGCTTTTTTTCTGTGACAGGCACTTGGGGAGGTGGTCCCACTGGAGGTTATCCGTCTATTGGTCTTGGTGGCATGACCAACCCTGGGTATCCTGGAATGGTAGGTTTTTGTGTCTGTCAGGCCTCTTCCAAAACACAAACATAGTAAACTTTATAATGTAATAAGATTATGACTTTAAATATTACAGTTATCATAATTTATTGAACCATTAAAGGGAGTTAACATGTCCCGGTCACGGTAAGACGTTTCCAAAGCCGTCTCTACAGCCTTTAGTTTTCCCTTTGCGCTGCCAGTCTTACCTCTCCATCTCTTTGCATGAGCCAGTACATCAACACATTATTCTTCTGTTTTATCCAACTTTTATCACCTCTTGTTGCTTTGTGTCTTGTCAGTGTTGTCCATTTGTTGGTATTCTTTTTTATAATAATGAATGCACTTTATTTGGATATTATTGCAGTATTGTAACATATATTATTAAGTAATAAGTAATAGGTAATAAGTATTATAACAAACACAATCTGCAATTCGTCTATAACTAAATGTACCTCAGTTTGCATACATAATTGCACAGTAACTAATGATTAAAATCCAAAAAAGGTGCATCCTGCTTTGTGCTTTATGTGAAAACAAAATTCTGTGAGCATATTATTGGATTCTAATCTTTCCACATCACAGGCCAACCAGACCCCACCTGGGGGGCTCTATCCTGCTCTTCCCACCACTGGGGGGTACCCTGCAGCCCCACATATGGGGGGCTATGGTGCCTCCTACCCTCCTAACCAACAGTCATGTGGCCTGTACCCACAGCCCGGAGCACCAGGAGCACCCCAGCCTCCGGCACCAGGCATGAACTACCCCGCTGGACCAGGGCAGCCCATGCCAGGATACCCTCAAGGCCCATCACCCAACCCAACCATGCCCGGTTTTGGAGGAGCACCAGCACCTATGCCTGGGTACCCAAAGGCCCCATCACCTAACCCAATGCCAGGCTATGGAGGAGGGGCCATGCCAGTCGTACCACCAGTCAGTGTAAGTGATTTTTTTTTTTCAGGTTTGGGGCTAGTTGGATTAATGAGAGTGAGGTGTACTAGTGAGGCTACAGCTATAGTGCAGCATATGAGGCACACTCAGCGTGTTTTATGCAGAGCTGTATTAAAGAGGAAACAACTGCAGTGGTGCATGTAGACTGCACTCACTGTATGTGTGAAAACCACAGAGTATACATAAAGACCATTATCTACTGACATATAAAATATATATATCAGCAATACATAAAGATATAAAATATAGTTTTGTATTAACAGTCATGATGTGAATTGAATGACCATGCGTTATGTCATCACTAATGTGTTCCCTTTGTATCATGAGCCTTATTACCTTAGGACACACCTTTTGTTTACCAGTATGTATAAAATCTGTCAGCTGCTGTGATTCAGCCTCTTTGTCTTTGCATCAGAGGCAGAGCTCTGTCTGTGGAGCTCTGGATCCTTTATTAAACCTAAGAACCCTTCTGTGGTCTTGGGCCACTTTCCTTATACAGCAATCAGAAACTTGTGATATCGGTAAGAAATAACCTGTGTAGGAAATAGTGTGCTATTTTAAAATTGTATTATTAGTTGTCTATGACTATTCAGAATAAATTGATTGTTTAATTAAATAAATGTTGTGCTTTGTTTTGTTTTGTTTTAGAAAGGATTTAGGGGAACAATCAAGGACTATCCTGGAGCTGACCCTCTCAAAGATGTAGAGGTCCTCAGAAAGGCCATGAAGGGCTTTGGTAAGTTTAAATGTATGTCTTAATAATGTATAAAGCTTTTACAATGCATTATTTATATATAATTTTTTAAAATTCCATTGTTATTATAGGAACTGATGAGCAGGCCATTATTGACTTACTGGGCAGCCGCTCTGCCAAGCAGCGTGTGGCCTGCCTCAAAGCCTTTAAAACCGCCTATGGGAAGGTAACACTTTGAAGTCCATGTATTTTAACTTGGATCCACTCAGCACTAAAATAATAATAATTTAATATCTACCAACATCACCAAAAACATGACCTAGTTACACAAAAAATGGCATCATAGCCATACCAGCAGACAACAGGTGCAGGATTTGGCAGTAAAATAAAGTGGGGGGTTGAATGGCCACATAGCTCGTTATATCTGCAGTGTGTTACTCTGTGGTGCCTGCTCTGCACAGCAGAGGGTAATGATGCTTCTGTGGTATTCTGAACATGTTTTCCTCCCTTTCAGGATCTGATTAAGGATCTGCACTCGGAGCTGTCAGGAGACTTCCGGAAGCTGGTGATGGCCATGATGAAGACCCCAGCCCAGTTTGACGCCTATGAAATCAACAGTGCTATTAAAGTGAGTTACAGGGGGTATTGTGATGCTCATGCTGTAACAATGTTATAATTTCACAGCTCAAAAATACCCATTCATAAATGAATGTAACCATGTACCTGGAGTTATATTTTGCTATATTAATCGACTGAATCCAAAGTAGTCTTTTCTCCCCAAAAATGCTCACTTCACATTTTGCCTGATAAGTTGTTTCATAGATAAAACTCCCTATACACCCTATGCATTTTTCAAGCACATAAACCATCACCAATATGTGGTCAAATAATAATAAAAACATACAATTTCAACTCTGTAAATAAGCTGTTGAGTAATTGGGAAAAATGTGTTTTTCAAGTCCATATGTGTTTATCATTTATGCGTTTCAATATTCTACAAAGCTTCTAGTGCATCTGCACATAGCCATGCTGCTATTTTTTTTTCCCAAAAAATCACATATTTAAAATTTACTGATATTTGACCTAATCTCTGTGTGTACATGTATTATTACAATTTGTCCTTTGGCTGTTTTATATTCCAGAAATTACAAATTTACAAAAGTGACAAGTTTGTGTACTAAAATAGAACTTATGGCCCCACAGCAAGGCCCACAAAGTTCCATTTTTAGTATACAAACTTGTCACTTGATATTGCTAAACAATATTATCAAAGACCACTGCTAGACAAATACCAGATAGTGAATGATAGTTTACCATAACTTCTACAAATACTACAATCCCACTAGTGCACACAGTAATGATTGGTGTGTTGTGTTGACAGGGCGCTGGAACTGACGAAGCCTGCCTGATCGAAATCCTCTCCTCCCGCTCAAACGCTGAAATTAAAGAGATAAGCCGTATTTACAAAGAAGGTGAGATGCCTGTGGCGGAGGGAGAAATGCAATCTCAGCTGTGTGTGTCCTTTAGCAATGTTATCACTGCTCTGTGTTAATGATTGAGTGAGGGGACTGCTTCATAAGAATGCACAGTTGGGAATGGTAGAAGAAAGACGTTAGATATCAAAATTGTACTGCTTTTTTCTTATCATATAGTTTTTCATGAGCTATGAAATCAGTTCGACAACACAAGTCGCATCGAATAACTATCTCTGAAATAAACAGAAAGAGAAGTTTGAGCCTTCCCATAGATTGGATTAACTATTGTTGTGTTTTTGAGCAAGTCTTTTTCACCAGATATCGCGCCAATACTGAAAAAAATTGCCGGATCTGATATTGGCTTCCAAATATTGGTGCAGCTAATATCCTGGTTTAATATATACATTGTTACATGTATACATCAGTTTTGTCTTGTCTTGAGAGAGGCAGAGAGATGCTTATTGATCCCAAGGGAAATTCAAATGTTCCAGCAAAAAAAGTTGTGCCCCTTTGTGTCCCAGTCAAAGGTCTCAGTGCAGTTTAACAGGAGGACTGGTCAGGTCGGATCAGGGGATCCAGGTGAACACAACACTCTTACTCCGCTCTCAGTTTCAGTTGGTTCATTCCCTGAAAGTATTTCTTCTGGAAGGCAGGGATGTGGGACTGGGGGGCACTGTTTAACCAGGGCCCACTGCAGGGAGGAGCACTCAGAAAGTCTGTAAATCACATTCTTCATTAGACAGCAGGGACCACAAAGATGATTTGTACCCAGTGCCCAAAATGTGGAGCTACACCTCTGCTGGAAGGTGTTGTGTATGTACATGTAAGCATGATGGGATGATTAGTGGTGGTCAGAGAGGCTGATGGCACAGAATACGCCATTTGAAATAATGTCTCAGTATAATGTATTTTTTCTCAGATTTAATGTTTTCCCAAGTATACCCTTAGAGCCAATAAGCCTTAGCTAGTGACTTTGCAATCGAACACACTATACCATTTTAAATTGACGTTTCTATGGTTTGTTTTGCAGAATATAAAAAGAAAATGGAGGATGCAATTAGCAGTGACACATCTGGGCACTTCAGACGGCTGCTGGTTTCTCTTTCACAGGTATCCCAGTCTATTCCCACCATTATATTTATGTCATTGTTATTCACTGACTTAATTTGGATTGCTTTTATCTGAAAACTAGGGCAACCGAGATGAAAGAGAGCATGTGGATATGTCTCTGGCCCAACAGGATGCTCAGGTAAATTAAAGATCCTATATTACACAAAACTGACTCCCGTGAGCCCAGTTAGAATGTTGATCCTAGAGTTGTGTTTTGTTTCATTCACACATGTCTGAGTAACCCTTCATTATTAGTCAGTCTTTATTATTAGTCTCAGTGATGCCATGAAGTGGTAGTTTTCAAGTGAACCTCTACCTTTTGTTCTGTAGAGACTGGAAATTCCAGGAATGAAAGTATCAATTATAAGTATTCTAGTGTATTAGTGTTGTGTATGGAATTTAAAAACACAGTGGAGCACTTCCTGTATTGCCACATGACATCACAGAGTGTTATCTGAGAGAAGAACTCAACTTCAATATGCAAAGTTTGTGTGTTAAATATGTGTGAATGAAATTAAATAAGATTATAATTATACAATGTAATAAGATTATAACAGGGTAAAATGCCCCACGCAATTTTGTATCCACATCATTGTAGTACAGGTGAATATTAATGACGTGATATTTTAACTTCCTATAGGCGCTGTATGCTGCTGGAGAGATGAAGCTGGGCACTGATGAATCTAAATTTAACGCCATTTTATGTGCAAGGAGTAGGACCCATCTTCGAGCAGGTACTTTCACTTTCAAATTACAATTTTCAAGATGGTAACAAACTAGTAGTAGCTATATACATTTATAACTGCGTATAGGGTATTTTAAAATGGAGGCCAGGTGAATATATTTTGTTTTGTCCTTGTTATTGGCTAATATCATTGTTATTGCCAGGTTAATCCATATTATTTTAGCACAAATGAATGAAAGTGAAACTATTTTTTTTTTCACAATAGCTTAAAATAGTGGTGGTATTATTTTTCAGTCACAGAGTCATTGTTGATAGTTGAAAGACACACATTTTATTAGACAATTTAAATTTAGACAAACTTTATGAATCTACAAGGGAAATTATTGGGACACAGTAGCTCACACATCACAATGAATAAGTTCAAAATAAGTAGCAAAAGTATCAAGAGACTGGTGTCAAATAAGGCATAATTATAAAATGTATATGTACAAGTAAAAAAGTGAAAAAGGTAAAATCCTAACATCAGATTTCCGGTTTGTTGACCTGGTTTATGGTCAATATTTGTGTAATTACTGGGCCTTTCCTTATGACACAAACATTAGCAAAGGTTCAGAAGTGAAATGAACTAATTATCTCTTAACAAAAATTGACAACATGTATGGATTTTTATTTTGAATACTGTCAGTCTCCTATAGAGTTATACAGGCCTCTTGATCTGAAATTAAAATAGTAGGAGATTCTGAATGTGAATGAAACTTTAAATATTTGTGTGTGTTCTGTAGTATTTATGGAGTACCAGCGTATGAGTGGCAGGGACATAGAGAAGAGTATAGGCCGTGAGATGTCTGGAGATCTGGAGAGTGGCATGCTGGCTGTCGGTAAGTTTACTCCAAACTGTGTTAAATCTGCCACACCCTTAAACCTGAAAAGCTGCACTAAATGTCAAGGCTTGTCTTATTGTTCATGCACAAGCATTTAGGAAGTATAAACATTTGCATCTTTTGTGTCTTTCTTTTTGCCAACAATGCTCAGGCACATGGTATAGTACATTCTTACAGTAACAATTCATTTGAATTCATTGATTTGTATTGCAACTTTCATCTTGTTCATCTGGTCATTACTTCTCTGAGGTGGTTTTGTTGTGTTGAAGTTGGGATGCACCGATACTACAGTAGATTTCAATACTGTAGCTTTAAGTATCTGCCTTTTAAAGTATCCTTTAAACAAAATTAACATAAGACAAAACTGATCCAAATTATTATTTTTTGGTCATATAACCTTAAAACTTAGTCTTGTGACTCTTGTGTAGTCATGTCAGAATCTTGTTTCCTCATCAAAAACATGCCTGAAGTTGTGTTTTGATTCGTTCTCACATGTTTGAGAATTATTAGTCTGTCTACATCTCCAAAGCTCAAAATCCTCTCTTCCACCTTGTCATGTCGTGTCATGAAGCGGTAGTTTTCAGGCTAACAGCGACCTTTTTACCTTTGTGTAGTAGAGATTGACAATTTTAGGATTTAAATCCAAATGACTCTAGTGAAGGCGTATGCTTAAAACACAGTGGAGCACTTCATGTATTACTACAACACCACAAGGTGGAAAATATGTAGGGTGTATATGTTAATATGTTAATGTGTTAATGTGTAACTGAAACAAAACACAACAACATTATAACATTGATCAGAAAATATCGTAATATGGAGCCTTTCAAGTAACGACTAAAACAGCTTTGAACAAATAAAAGTTCAAACATTATGAGACTTTTTGGGCTGACTAGGAACAGTAAATAATCATATTACATGAATTTATATGTCAAGGGTGTGCCAAGATATCGGCTGAAACGATATTTGTAAGCCGATATCAATATTGGTGCTGATATCTGATACCACTGTTAGATCGGTGCATTCCCAGTTGAAGTGTGCCATTTTGCCAGTTTGTCTTTATAAGTTTGGGTTTGATGTTTACTTGCACTTATGTTTTTCATAGTCTCACATTGATTTTTTTCATTACGTTGAAATCTGGAGGCGTTTTTTTCAGACATCCCATTTGTGTTCCATTAACTGTTTCATTAGATCAATATTACCCCATCAAAAGAACAAAAACCTGCAGATTAATGTCCCTAATGCACTTTATTTGAAAAACAAGATCTATACAACTCAAAAGGACTGAGAGACTTATGGCAGTACTAAATCAATTACTAGTCATTTCCATTCTTGTGCTTACGTCATGAATGAGTAACATATATTTTCTTATGCAGTCAAGTGCATTAAGAACACACCTGGCTACTTTGCTGAGAGGCTTTACAAGGCCATGAAGGTTTGTCCTATTGATTTCTATGTTGTATTTTCCCTTGATTTATAATTAGAAGATTGTTAATAATAAGCCACTGTGTACATCGTGTTCTCTTAGGGAGCCGGGACTAAGGACCGAACCCTGATCCGGATCATGGTCTCCCGCTCGGAAGTGGACATGCTCGATATCCGCAAGGAATATGTCAAGAACTATGGGAAGTCTCTCTACACACATATCTCTGTGAGTATCTTTGGATCTTTTTTTTGTATATTAAAGGTGCATTGTGTAACTTTTGGTGGAGGGTCCGTCAAATGCTTTTCTCAGTGGAAATGGTAGTGCTTTTCACAGTATGGCATTAAATCTTTCTATCTTCATGGAAAAAACAGACCAAGTTACAGGTCAGATCTGTGGAGAAGGCAATCCTGCTCACAGTCACTGTCTGCAGAATACCTGTCTTTCTGTTTTTGAGCTATAAAACCACGTATAATTTAATATTTGTAAGGCAGAGCTGTTTAATGTCAATGTATTGTGCTAAAACTCTATTTTATTTTTCTACCATGTTATTATGCTCATCAAAAACAGCCCTGATGAGGTTTTAGATGTCATCCATGTATGTTTGAGTATTTTAGGCCATTTGAACCTTCCTTACAGTTTGCTGAAAGATTCTTTCCAATGCTCAGCCCACAAGCCAACATCATCCACGCTCCCACCTGACAAGTCTCCACAAATATACAAAAGCATGATACGAAACTGTACATAACAACTTTACAGACAATGCGATGTGCAGTAGTTTCATTACCACAGTGACTTGACAACGAGAGCATTTATCGTTTTTAAAAACAATAAAAGGAAACATGGTGATGTAAATATGTTATGTGTTAGCAGAAATAATATCATCCTTCTCGTTATTCGTTAATTTAGCCTTACTGCTGGAAGTTTTACTGTAATAATAGGAACTTCTTTGTCTGTTAACAGGGGGACACATCTGGAGACTACAAGAAACTGCTACTAAAGCTGTGTGGAGGAAATGACTGAAGTTCTATGTTATTTTTTTCTGTTTTCTGCACTTGTACCAAAGAAAATGCTATATGCAATATGCAATATGCCGTGCCAATGCTGTCAATGCAATCTTTAGCTACAGTTCAAATATAGCCTCACACATATCTACTCCATGAATGTGCTTGTTTCGTATTTTAGAAATTTGCTATTTTTAAAAGGTGTAATTTCCAAATATTTTTATGCTACATACATATTTTTACATATGTTTAGGTAGTATTTTTGCATTTATAATGAAATGTAACATACTAATGGAATTATGTTGTTAGAAGTAGCCGTCACCTTACCATTGGGCTAAATCTTAAGCCCATGTTTCTCTATGCAGCTCTGCTTTTCTTTATTGTTTACTTTAAATGTTTGTGGACACTTGTGAAAAGAAATATATTCACATTTTATGGATACGCTCATGTTTAATTTAATCATATATTTTTATCACAGCTGAGAAAATATTGGCAAATGTTTTTTAATCACTGATTTTGAAAGTTACAGGAGGCATTGGAGGAGCAGACAGTAAAATGATAATTGTAGTAGTAAAGTCGTATAGTGTATAATGCTGACTCACAAAACAGTAAAGCAGTAAAGATCCATCCATCATTAAATCAAGTTAAATTTATACAATTAATAATACAATTAATTATTATTCTGTATTCTGTAATAAATGAATTGTTTCATTTTTGAGGCATAAAGTAGTATGGCACCAATGTAGCTGCAAGTTATGAAGCCTCTTGTAAACTTCCTGCAGGGGGCGGTAGCGTGTTACACTGTATAGTATTCTATAGCATAGATGCCTCTTTTATTGTAATGCAAGGCTTTTCGTGTCTTTTCTTAGACTGAAATATCTCCTTTAACGCTGCCATTATGTAACATGCATGAGCACACACATGTAAGAGCTGCAAATAATAAACCCATGTGAACGAAATATGGGGGAATTTGATCAATACTGTAAATAGTAAACAGCCTTGGGGCCATGACCTGTGCGTGTCTTTACATATAGAATCCTCACGCCTTATTAAGCCTGCTTGGGTCCATTTAAAACGCCCTTAAACACACTTGGCTGAGTAAACGCGCTCTGTCCGCCTGGATGCCCATTCCACTGTGTCTTAACCGCGCAACAATCAATAACACAGACGTGAATAGAGGGAGAGCCCCTGGAATTGATGGCATCCATAAAGCTGCCGTGGCCACATTAAACAAGACTAGCTGTGTCTGCGGCTGTGTCGGGCCCCGGGGGGACCCTGGGGCAGCGGCCATGTTGGAGCACTCTCATCAGATCAGGCCGGAGCTGAGCGGAACTGGCACAGGCAGAGCTGCAGGGGACCGAGATCCATGTTATGATTACAATAAGTTGCATTTTAATGAAGATTAGGCCTGATTAGAAGCCTCTTCACAAAGTCATTTAGACATCAGATGACGTTTGGAGATACAAAGAGAAGCGTTTCACTTCACAGCTCCAATATCATCGCAATCAGCAACCGGTCCTGCTCAAGGCGCCTTTGATGAAATGTAATTAAACCCACCCTGAAAGTGAAGAATAAATGATCCATTCTGTCACATTCTCTATTAAGCTTTATAGAAAACACTGCAGTAAAATGTAGCTGCTGATCACTGTCGCCACTATCTTCTTATGGCCTGTGGAAATGAGCCGCTCTCACACACTGGATATGAATCTACAGCAGTGCTTCTTATAAGTGGGTCAGGATTGTAAAGCAAATTGTTTGGTGGCCTCAGGCTTCGACTCAAAACTGCATTTATATTTGCAATTAAAGGATCCATATTACGTTTTTCAATCTATGTTATATCATCATCAACAAACCCGGAGTTGTTTTGTTCCATTCACACATGTTTAACACACAACCCCTTCATTATATATAGAGAGAGTTCTTCTCAGACACAATGCAGAAAGCACTCATGACATCTTATGATAATACATGAAGTGCTCCACTGTGTTTTTAAACTTGATACATCATCACTAGAATCATTTTTATTATATCAGCCCATGGTGCCAATATCTACAGAACTAAAGGAACCTGTAACTTGAAAAATACCACTACATGATACAAGCTTTGGACATATAGACAGACTAAAAGTTATTTAAACATGTGTGAAGGAAACAAAACACAACTCCAGGTAAGTTTTTGATGAGATGAACATTAAAAACTTAAAAGAGCTGCACTTTATGTGTTTTAACCCACAGCACAGAGAAGTGTCTGTTTCTACTTTACAGTTCATGATTGGAATAATCAGGGTCTTGATGGGGTATAAATATAAAACCTACCTTTAATAATAATAATAATACATTTTATTTAAAAGCGCCTTTCAGGACACCCAAGGACATTGTACAAGACAAAGTTAAAAACACATAATGACAAATAAAACAGAGATACAAAACTGGATGATGGTGACGGTGACTGTTATGTGGTGTAGAATTGTATAAACAAGTGGGTTTTGAGTCTGGATTTGAAAAGAGGAAGAGAGTCAATTTACCTTTCCTGAATCTGCACCAGAAGTGCAAGTCCACATTGTAATAGTGTTGAAAATGACATTGTTTTGTATTCAAGTCAGCAACATGTCTGCCCAAGGACACCATTTGTATAAATGGGAATTAAACCAGCAACCCTGCATCTGCTCTTTACTTTTCATTCTTCACTTTCACATTGCAGTCTTGTCCTCAGAAATACACAAGAGACCGATGTGTCACCATCACTACAGGCCACTTGCACTGCTCTGATATGAATGAATTATAATTAAAATCTTATCTGAGGGAATAGCACGTGGCTGCACTAGACTGAGCCAGCACTGCAGAGAGAGAGAGAGAGAGAAGAGAGAGAGGGGAGACAAAGGGAGAGAGGAAGGTGATGGGGGGAAAGAAGAAGGAGAGAGGGAGAGGAGGAGAGAGGAAGAGGGAGAAAAGAGACAGAGAGAAAGGGAGAGAGATGGACAGAAAGAGAGGGGAGAGAGAAAAAGATATAGAAGAGAGGGAGAGAAGTGGGTGATGGGGGAAAGACAGAGAGAAAGGCAAAGAGAGAAAAGGAGGAAGAGCAAGAGAGAGAAGAAAGGGGGAGATATCGGGAGAGAGAGAGAGACAGGAAGAGAGAGACGGGGGAGAAAGGGAGAAGAGAAAGAGGATGAGTGAGGCAAAGGGAGAGAGAGGAAGGTGATGGGGGAAAGAAGAAGGAGAGAGAGGGAGAGGAGGAGAGGAAGAGGGGGATGAACTTTTAGTGGAAACCGCGGTGAAATCAAATGGCGTTCTTCATCACCGACTCTAACGCAAATAAATAAGTCCCATCATGCACCACGCCCGGACACTTGGAGACTTGTGTGAGCTAAACGTCAGAGAGGAAAGAGAAAGAGAAAGAAGAGAGAAAGGAGGAGAGAGGGAGAGAGAAAAGTTAGGGAGGAGGGAGAGAGAAAGCGAGAGAGAGAGAGAGAGAGAGAGAGAGAGAGAGAGAGAGAGAGAGAAAGGGAGAGGGAGAGGGAGAGAGGAAAGGGAGAGATGGACAGAAAGAGAGGGGAGAGGGACAGATGGAGAGAGAGAAAAAGATATAGAAGAGAGGAAAAGAGGGAGAGAAGGGGGTGATGGGGGGAAGACAGAGAGAAAGGCAAAGATAGAAAAGGAGGAAGAGCAAAAGGTGATGGGGGAAACAGAGAGAGAGGCAAGAGAGAAAGGAGGAAGAGCAAGAAAAATAAAAAAGGGAGAGAGAGACAAACAGGAAGAGAGAGACGGGGGAGAAAGGGGAAAAAGGAGAGAGAGAGGAAGCAGAGCCAGAGCAGTGACAGAGTAAACGCGATTGCTGGCGTTATGAATAAGGTCACACTGAGAGAGGTTTTGCCTGTAGTAGCTACATCAGCCTGCCTGCCTGTGCCAAGATCTGTTCTGTGAGCCAGGCTATAGATTGCAGGAGGAGGAGGAGGAGGAGGAGTGCATCCATCTTCATCATCGGCCTGTATTCACAAAGCCTATAGCTCACAATGAAAATGTCATCTGCTGGCTTATGTTCACGTCTGCTTCAATGCCGCCCGTCTTTACATTCAAACTGCAGCTGTAGAAATGGTATAAAGAGATGGAAATAGTGGATGTGGCAAGCAGTGAGTAAAAACAGATAGAGAGATGGAGACATGGAGAGTATTAGAATGATGTTACCTCCTCAAAAACGTACCCAGAGTTGTGTTTTGTTTCATTCACACATGTCTGAGGAATGCTTTATTATTAGTCCGTCTACATCTCCAATGCTCAAAATGCTCCGTTCCACCTTGTGATGTCATCAAACTGTATTTTTTCAATTTAACAGCTACTTTTTATATTTTGTTCAGTAGAAATTGGAAATATTAGGACTTAAATGGCTTCTAGTGAAGGTGTACAGGGTTTAAAAATAGTATATAGTATGTAGTATATAGTACATAGTATAGTATATAGTACCACATGACATCACAAGGTGGAACAGTGTGTGTGTTTTCTGTTTGAGAGAAGAAATAAATATGCAGGATTTGTGTGTTAAACATGTGTGAATTAAACAAAACACAACTTTAGGTATGTTTCAATGAGGAAACAACATTATAACATAAGAAAATAGCCTCACATGGGCCCCTTTTGCTTAAATGTGATTAAAAAATTTAAACATTAAATAGGGCACGCCATTTTTATTGTTCATAAAGCCTGAAAAGCTTGACTATAAAACAAATTGGAAGATTATAATGCAGTAAATAATTTAAAAAAATGTATTAAAATGCTATTAGTATATTGAAAAGACAAAAAATAGAAGTAAGGAAATGACTGCACTACAATGAACATTCTTAGTATTAAAAAAGCTTTATACAATCCCATAAAAATGATTTCAGTTTGTTTATTTACCATTTTTATTGCATACCCACCATGCTAACATTTCAGGCAAATATCAGTTTTTTTAATTTTATTTTCTTACACATACCCATCATAGGAAAACTAGAATTTATTTCAGAATACAGGAAATTATGAAAAATCAAGGACAATTTGAAAAATGAAAACCACTCAGATACATGTGAATGATTCAAAGCCTCATTTTAAACCACTTATAATTGTGATTTACATTATTTGTTTATTTGACAACTAAACATTTTTACAAAGGCAACACATTTCATCATAAATTATACTTTTTGTGTGTATTTTTTTCATTCTTCTTAACAGAGAAGCAAAGTAAATAAGATTTGTCCCTTGAAAATTCAAAACTGCTGCTTATTTTTTGTTATAATGTCATAAAACCATTAGCATTTAGGTAATCATTGAAAATATATTATGTTAGTTTAATTTTGCCTCCATCCCAGAATTTTGAACATTCTGATGACATAAGGTTTAAAAAAATATATATGCAAATCTATCCATTCTCATTTTCCACTCGGGATCGTGGACGTACTACGAGCCGCCGTGAACGCCCATTGAAGAAAGGGGCGTGGTCTCCGTCAGACCCCGCCCTCTTTTACCTTATTCGGGCAGTGAACCCGGCGTTGATTGACAGCGCGGAGCAGCTGCTGAGTTGTGCCCAGACATGGCGGAGGATACAGTGTAGTGGGAAGAGCGACGGAGGAGTTCAGGCGACTTTTCCCAGCGCTCGGTCGGGCAGAAAACGCCGTAAATGCGCCACGTAAGGAGCACAATGCCTTCGTCTCCTTCGTACGCGTACGGGAAGCTGAACACGACTTGAACCGCGCACCACGAGACTACGCACGATGGGAAAATGTATCGCTGTTTAGTGCAGTCAACAGCCTTGGGCAACAAATATGGCTTCTTCTTGTGCCTTTTCCAATATGCGCTGAAACCCGCTCCCGTGCGCAGCCTAAAATGCCGCGGCGAACTTCTGCGAGCCCCGGTAAGTTGAGTTTATCCTACGCTCGGTACTTTTGAGAGGAGATCTTCCCATCCGCCTGGCCGAGTGGCGGTTGCTAGCCCGGGAAGCTACGGAACTACTACAGCCAACGGTAGCAGCAGCAGCAGCAGCAGCAGCAGCAGCAGCAATGGAGCCAAAGCACAAAGAGTTGCTCGACCAGTGCCACCAGAACTTATTGGAGTCCATAACAGACGCGGACCGAGTCATCGAGCTGCTCATCGTCTCCGGGACCTTGAGTCAACTGGACCGGTTCGAGTTGGACCAGAACTGCACGTCCAGCGCGGAGAAAGTGGACCACCTCCTGAAGATGCTGATGAACAAGGAGAGCGATCATTTCTCCGATCTGTGCGTGGCTCTGGAGAAGGCTTACCCCGATCTCCACTCAGCCCTGTTCAGGAACAACGGTGGACCGGTAGACCACTCCACGGGTAAGGGTCACGGTTTTCTAAGAAGTAGGAATGTTGAAATGGGTAAACCAGACGCTGCCTAGTGGTACGTGCACCTCTCCATGCGATCCGGGTGGTCTCAGGTTGGAGAAAGCCTGCACAGATCCTACAAAGCGTGGAGTTAAGGTTCTAGCATTGGAATAGTCAGAACCTCCTAGGAGAACAAGGGTAGGCAATTAGTTGAAATTCAGATTGGAAATTCACAAGTTACCCTGGTCATTCTTTGGTAGCCACTGGCCCCACGAACTCCAGTTGTCTTATCTTGTTGCAAAATATGTCTATGTGTTTAAAAACCATAATTTATTTGCATTTAATGAGGAGATGTTGAGCTTTGAGTCCGTCTTTGTTTCATGTTGATCGATCCATTAATAACAGACATACTAACTATGAACAGCGCCATCTTCACATATTCTGTCATAGCATTTTAAAGGTGTAACCTGGAACTTTTCTGGTTGGTGGTCACCGGCTTGTCTACTCAAACATGTTTTTGATTTGCCTTGAACGTCCCACAGTGTGGTTTTAATCAAATCTGCCGGAGAAAAACAGCTGACGACACCAGGACATGTTACGGGTCAGATCTGTGGGAAGGTGGCACTACCCTCACAGTGAGAGATCACGTTTTCCGCAGTATTTTTAGCAATAAAAGTACTCATCGTCATGAAATAAATGCTAGATATATGTTTAATATACGCAAAGGCAATCAGGTGGCAGACCCCTTCACCAGAAAAGTTACACAGTGCACCTTTACCTGTCCTCCATCTTGATATGAACACATTATTACACAGTTATCACGTTATGCTATTGTTGACGTTGTAATAATACCATTCATTGTGCTTTTATTTTGAACCTTATAGTTCTGTGGGCTGCGTCTTTAAACTTAATATGCACACAGACCCTGGAGACCTATGCACAGCTTGCGTGATTAATTTAGTCAAGATGGACTGCTCCCCTCTTTGCTATTCCTCTCTGGCACAATGCTGTCTCCCATTCATTGCTATATGCCAAATGACACAACCAAACCCACTGTAGTTTGCCTGTCTCCCACACTAACCTTTTGTGCACCACTGTGATGATTCTATCTCCAGTGTCACCAACCTGGCTATAAGTCTATCCTCTCATATCCTCCAAGTCCAATTTGCTACCGGTGACATGATACAGTTATGGTACATTAGGTAGCCGGACCTGTTTCCATGACAACGCTGTTACCGCTGACATGTTGGACTGTATCGACCTGTGCATGGGTGTGTGAGAGCGAGTGAGCAGCCTACCCATGCATGCTTATTAACCTGAAGCATTGTGTTCAGTGCACTTTAGCGTACCGCGGCGTAAGCTGTGTTGACATAGGCTATTTTTCTCCCCTATTTTAATCTCTTCGTTGGGTTGCGCGGCATTGTTTTTGTGGAATATGATTTGTTGTTTAGTTCTTTCTCGTTTACAGGAGGGAGCTTGAGCAGTGGTGGTTTTGGAGACAAAGGGTAACCACGTGTAAAAGTCTAGTTTTGCCTGTTCGGCCAAGTTTGGGTGAGTGAGGACAGTGGCTCGCTCACTACAGCCCACATGGCCTCAGGATCTCAGGGCTGGAGAGCATAAGGCTGGGGTGAAGTAAAGGCCGGCACAGGAATTATGAAATGCTGTGGTTTATTTTTATTTTGTTAGTCTAGTGCTGGTTTGTGTGAACATGGTTTAATTTAGGAATGCAACAATATCCAAATCTCTCGGTACAATATTTTCGTGATATATCTCACGCTACGATATTCTGTTATTGTGAAGATGCTAACTTTTCCTCTTAAAATGCCTTGACAAGATGTAATTGAAAGAACTAAGATTTAAAAGTGCTTTTAACAGTCTTCATGTAGTCTGCATTAAAATGGAGTAAAGGATCATGGTCTATGCAGTTCCCTCTGTTTTGTGCTGCACCATTGGTTTAATTCTGCTCTAAATATTGGTTCAGGTTTTGGTTTAGTTCTTGGCTGTACTTTTTATGTTGTTTAATGTTTAACCTTTATTTTACCAGGAAGTTTTGAGATGCTTTGAGATTAATCTTTTTCACTTAGTCCAGGCTAAGAGGAAGACTGTCAAGATTATTAGGTTTATCAGCAACCGTGATTATTCAGGTCACAATATAAGAGCAAAATTATTTCAATCTTGACTCCAAAAACATAAACTTAAAATGTATAGTGCTTTTTATGAGGCTTATTATATCATTAAGTGATCAAGTTATAACTTAATTTTAGCATTAAGAAAGTTTGGTTTTATAATGTTGGCCATATACCAGACGAGTGATGATTGATTAGAATGAAAGAAAATTAAGGATTTCACTTGTTTTGTTGTGTGTCAGTAATCACGAATATTCATTCAATTGTGATGTTTCTTCTCACAACAATTGTAACACTAAAAGTTTATATCGTAACATACCTAACCAAGGTCATAGATTAATCTATTGATTAATTCAGAAATACTGTTGTAGTACATATAAAATATGGAGCTCAAGAATTACACTTCATTTCAACTCCTCTCAAGTAGAGTTTAAATTAGGTTTGGCAAACATTGATTGATTTACATTATTGGTTTTGTCTTGATTTAGTGTTTTTTCTGTTTCTTTAGTAACAAATTTTGCATATAACAAATATTAGCTACTGTTTTGTATTGCCCAGTCTCACCTTGGATTAGACCTCATATATAGCTCACTGAATTGATAGGAAAAGAGGTGGACCTCTACACTGTGGTTTCTGGTATATTACTTGGTTTTGGTTCTGGTATAATCTTGAATTGGAAGGTGTAACTATAATGCAGGTTTCCCCTTCAGTAGTGCTCCACACTCCTGTGGGAGTGGGAGTATTGGCTTTCTTGCTGCTGACTTGATCACTTAATGCGTCCTAGAGCTTTATTGCTTCCTTGTTCTGGCGGCACAAACACAAAGCCTGATCTGCTCTTAATCAGAACACCTGAGCCGCAACAAAATTAGTCTTTTTTTTTTTTTTATGTTATTATGAAGGGCAATACTACAAGATTTTGACTCTTGTTTGTTATAGGTAAGGTAGAGAAGAGTTTTTAAAAACCCAGATTTGCTGCTAGTTGATGTTAGTGTGCAGGGGTGTAATACTGGGGGGTAAAGGCTACTGTTTACCCAGGGCTCAGAGCAGAGAGGGGCCCTTCATAAAGTCTGTAATGTGCATTTTTCAATAGACATTTAGTATGGGTCCACCAAGAAGATTTGCATACAGGGCCCAGAATTTGGCGCTATACCCCTGTTAGCGTGGCCCAGTTGATGCTTCAACTGTAGCCAATTCAAACCTTGTTCAATCACATTCACTTAAATTGCCCACTCTATATATAGAGTGGGCAATTTGAGTGGAATAACTGGATTAGCAGAGAGAGAACTTGTCCTGTTTGTGCTTAAAGGTGCGCTGTGTAACTATTTGGTTGGGGTCTTTCACCTATTTGTTTCTATGGATATGTAACAACTCTGCTTTGGATGCTCCACAGTATGACATTTAACAGCTCTACTTTTACATTTATTCAATTACAGGTGGTTTTACAGCTCAAAAATATCTAGGAAACCAGGCATTCTGACTGTGAGCAGAATTGGCTCTCCACAGATCTGACCTGTATCTTGGCCTGGTTTGGTCTCCATGAAGATAGAAAGGTTACTGTGAAACATTCCAGACAGAGCAATAACATCTCCACGGAGAGAAGCATTTGACGAACCCTCCACCAGAACAGTTACACAATGCACCATTAAGAGAGAGGGATAGAGTTTACTTTTAATGTCAGACAGAGCAAAGGGGTGTGTGTGTCTAAGCTAACAGTATTAGACCTCTTTTTCCCAACCTTTCAGAGGCACAGGTCTTGATATAGTCTGACATGAGTTCACCTGAGCTGTGCTGAAATTGGTCCCTGTGTTAGCCCTGTGTGATTCTAACAGAGCTCCAGAACATTAGCTGTTGTAAGGCTCCCGCGCTGGGCCTCAGGGTGAGAGGTGACGTCCGCTGTGCTGTGTGCTGCTGGCTGGAGGAGTGAGGCTGCTTATTCAACATGGAATTAGAGCCTGCTTCTCTGGTGGAAACTCTTATTAGTCAAGCATTATCTGCCTACACTCATTTATGGCTCATTCTTTTCTTGAATATGTAACTTTAAAGGTGCACTGCATACTAAAGGGTCCAAAACTTGCTTGAGAACCAGAAAAAATACAGTGTACCTTTTTTTAAAGGGCCTATATTACACAGAACGGACTATTGTGAGTTTTAAGCCATGTTATAATGTTACTTCATCCATAACATTGAGATTATTAGTCTGTCTACTTTGCCAAAGCTCAAAATGCTTTCTTCTACCTTATGATGTCATGAAGCTGTAGTTTTCAAGTTAATAGCTGCTTCATACCTTTTGTGCAGTTGAGACAGGCGATCATAGGTATGAGATTTTGTATGGATTCTTTCATTCACTGAGGTTATGATGAATGCAAAATACCAAAGTAAACTTTTTGGCGTTTTCTTCTTAACATCGAAGCTAGCCGATCTGTATAACCTGTCTTTATATAAAGGTACGATGTGCTATAGCCTACACTGAGGAGCATGGACAGCCTCATACCTCTCAACAATAAAGAAGTCAATTTGTACCAACATAACCCCTACAGCTCAAGTGGAGGTTTGATACCTTCACCCCATTTTACCTCCACTTGAGATCCAAGCAAGCTGTTTGTGCCTCCAGGCTGCATGTTTGGAGAAGCACATACAGGAGGAGATTTTCCCAGCTTTGGCACTTAAAATAAGGTGAAATGTATGAAAATTTAGTAGTGAGAATACAGACTGTCTTTGTGCCAGCAGCCTACTTTCAAATTACTTTCATGTCATCCACAAATGGGCCCAGAAGAGCAGATCAAAACTCTTAACACCAAAAGAAATCACATACACTGTCAAGGCAGTCTTAAAGGTCCTATATTGCACATTGACTCTTGTGAGATTACTACTTCTTGTTCCTTCCTCACAAACTTGTTATGTTTTATTCACATGTTATGTTTGAGTAACCCGTTATTATTAGTTTGTCTACATCTCCAAAGCTAAAAATGCTCTGTTCCACCTTGTGGTGTCATGAAGCAGTAGCTTTCAAGTTGACAGGTACCTTTTCATCTTTTAGTTCAAGGTTTATGAGATGATTGCAGCCCTAAAAACAAATGATTCTAATGAAGGTGTAAGGAAAACCGCACAGGAGATCTTCCTGTATTGCCACATGGCATCACAAGGTGGAAGAGAGTGTTTTCTGTTTTAGCGAAGAACTTGTGTTTAAATGTGTGAATGGAACAAAACACAACTTTCAGGTATGTTTTTGATGAGAAAATAACATGAACAGAAAATGGTGTACTATAGGCAGTTTACATTGTAGTCAGGGCACTGTTAATTCCAATATTCCAGCACATCTGCCAACAAGAGTCTTCAAACAAACCCTTCAGTATTGTACATCAATACACCAGACAGTAGCTCGAAGATCACTACAAATTCTCAAAACTACAATGTATTATTGTAGAGCAAAACCCTCAGTATGTCAGATTGAGCTAAAGTTTACAATCAGCCTTGTACCTGGAGGAGCCGACAAGAAGAAAAGCAGTGCACCTCCCCCTTTTGTGTTGTCTCCCCTCTCCCCAGCTTCATGACAGTGATTTAAACACAACCTGAGCGCAAGACAACACAATTCTACCTGACAAGATGCAGCATCCTCTGTCTCCTTTGTCGTCTTTCTTCAGTGTCTTGCTTTCCTGCTTTATGCACTGACTAACGTCCTATTTCACAAAGTAGATTTATATCAATGTTATCAACACATTTCTCAAACAAACTGAACTTAAAGGTGTACTGTTTAACATTTCCAGTGGAGGGTCTACTACCTGCTTCTCTCTGTGGAGATGTTACTGCTTTGTCCTGAATGTTCCACAGTATAGATTAAACCTATCTATCGCAAAGGGAGACCAGCCAGCTACAGCACCATGCTACATTACAATTCAGATCTGTGTAGAGTCTCCCCTTTTCAGAGAAGGTATGATTGTATTTTTGAGTAATAGAGATGTAATGTAATGGATAAATGATAAATATGTTTAAAGTCCTGCCATGGAACATTTTATGGAAAGCAATAACATCTCCATGGAGACAAGCAGGTGGCACCGTGCACCTACCTACTGTGATGGCAGTCTGTCTATTGTGGTCTGGATGTTTAGCAAAACAGAACTGAGAGCACAAAACTATTTTGGCACATTTTCTGTTGTTAAAGGTGCACTGCCAACTTTTCTGGAGGTGAAGGTCTGCCACCATCTTGTCTCCATGGAAATGTTACTGCTTATTTTTTCTATGGAGACAAGCTCACAATGCCTTGTGGCCAAGTTACAGGTTAGATCTGAGTTGAGGTGAGCTCATTGTGGGAATGCCTGTTTTTTTGAGCACTTAAACACTTGTAATTGAATATATGCAACATAGATGAGTTTTATGCCATACTCTGAAACAAAGCAATAATATCACCATGGAAATGATCTTGTGGCAGACCCCCTACCAGAAAAACTTACATAGTACACCTTTAACAAAACCTGATTGAATTAAAATATGCAGCAGATGGATCCTCACAATATTTGTCAGCAGTCTTATGCTAATGAGGATAACATGATGTCACTCTGATTGGATGAAAACAAAACTTTCATCCAATCACATGCTGCCTACCTGTCTTTCTTCAGATTTTTTTTTTTTTTACTGCATAACAGTACCAGATGGTTGGTCAAGTATTCAAGACTGCTTGATTGCAGATTTTTGTACTAATAGTTTTTGCTTTCCTGTGCAAAGTGGAAAATGTACCTTTCTTACTCCCCACACAAACATAGTGCATCTATTCTGTCAGTGATTCGGTTTTTGCACATCTTTGAAAGCAGGGCAGAAGTGACAAGAGAACAGTGATGGAAGCCAGAGCGAGGAGGGGGAGGAGACAACGGGGCTTTTGTTGAGGAGTTGAGCGGAAAATGCCTGGTCAGCAGCCTGTCCTGTACAGATACCAGTGAATGTGTGCACATGGAAGAGGTGCACACTGGTCATCTTCTCCTTCGTCAACTAGCTTGTGTCCCGCCCCATAAAGCACAGCGGATGGACAGTATGAGTTATGACCTTGGCGGATGCTCTTAAATATGTCCCTTGGGTCGTAGCTTGCCTCCCCTGCTCTCGCTTTGTGCCTCATGCCATCCGTCCTCCTTCTGTGTCAAATGTGTCCAGCAATTCTTCAGCTCGTCAAGAATGCTAGATCTGTATCTTTTTAGTTTTAGAGTCAGGCTCATATCCTGACCATCATTTCATCCTCAGCTAACCTGAGCCATCCACTTATAGGTTTGATTGACGACATTTACACCGATCACGTTTTATCATTGTTGGAGCTTTCGTTATTACAGTGTAGTGTCTGTGAGGATCCAGCAGTGCAGATGTCACCAGAAGAAAATAAATGGGATGTGCACCTGCTGTTGTAGAAGTACACTCAAAACCCTGCCCTGACTTAGGTGGCACCAGTACATCACTATTGAGGTTATGGGCGCAAAACAAATCTTTCTTAAGTTTCAGGCTAAAAACTTCATTGGCTGAAAGTTTGTTGAAAGCTGCTTTTTACAAAAATATTTGTGGTTGATACTAATTTCAAAATGGCCACTCAAACGTGTTTCTGGTGCTTAGGGTGTCCTTGCTTTTACTTCCATTTTAGTCCATTGTGGTGTAAATTGGAATATGGCAGCCTGCCAAGTTCTTTTGAGTGTGTGTGTGGGAAATACTACATTTGGAAACCCTTTTTAGACAATTGTAACACCTCCGAGTGAGCTGTACTGACCTCATTTGTACTCTACCACCCCAGAGCATGTACAAACATGGCCACACTGCAATATTCTGACCAAATGAGAGGAGATGCAATGGAAAAAACTTGAACACTATTATTGTCTTCATGACATGGGATTTATTCACTAAATACAAAAAAAATAAAAGTGCTATTGTCTCATTGTCACAGGACTCAATTTGTCAACTCTCCTTGGTTACTTGTACACTTCCTGTAATGACCAAGAACTGTAACCCTGAGCTACAAACATGGCTGCCCTCTTTTGAACAGTTACTATTGGTTTTCTCTAAATTGCCATTCCCAACATTTCACACTGATGGCTCAACAATGTATCTGAAGCCTTACCTATAATCAATCCAGTCATTAGTTAGTCTTATAATTGCGAATGTGTGGAATTACCTGTCAGTCTTTTTGTTCAATAATCCAGCCTCATCAAACCCTGTCTCTACTTTTACTGTCCATTGCCCTCTACCTATTTCTGAGACATTTTTCTTTTAAATTCTCAAGTATTCTGATAATATTCAGCTCTGTGAACCATGCACAGCCAGCAGGCAAAACTGTACAGCAAGACTTCATTACCATTTTACACATGTTCCATCCATGTCCCTAATTACCCCACTAGGTAGAAAAGAGCCCAGCACAGCACTCGGATGTTTCAGTGCAATAGAGTCACGGAAATAAAGGGTCATCCCACCACCAGTCTGTATTTTATTATGTAGCACATGCTTCGATTACAGTGTCCTTGTTTTCCACCATCCATTGCTTAAGACATCAGCTGCATATTTATATTAGATGCTTATTGCCTTGGTCGCTCATTTGTCAACAAATATAGAGCAACAAGCAGGATGCGGGGGGGTGTTATAATGTGTTACGATATAACAGGAATGTGACCATGTTTGGAGAGCTGCTTTTTAAATGAGATTTATCAACATCAGTGCAATGTACTAGTGTTTGTACTGCTTTAAATTGTTTATATAAAGAATATTTATTTAAAGGGTTCCCTCATCAAAGAACATGCCTGAGGAGGTTTAAGGCGTCTTCCATTATGTTTGAGTAATCTAGCAATCTCTCTTGGACCCTATTTGAACCCTCCTTATGATTGGCAGTATGATTTTGCGACGACAGCTGCCATTGGGCACTGCCTTTTTCTAATGCAGATTTGTTTCTATTAAGTTGTTTTAGATGAATATTGCAAATGTTTGTATAAAATATAATCTATGACACCAGTGGATCATTAATGTTAATGCTCTTCATGTTTGCAAATATGTATCAGTTAAGCTATTTATATCAAATCGAAAAACACAAATTGCAGGTATTGAAGCAATCACAGTTCCCATTTGACTCATAATATCTGAATACAATTAGTCTATAGATTAATAACACAAGGAAAACATTTTTTTTTGTATCTTTTGTTTCTAAACAAATCAAGCTGTAAATGTAGGAAAATAAAAGACCAAAGGGAATATTCCTTTACGTCTCATCATTCACCATCTTTTTAACTTGACCCCCTAATGATCTAATTGCAGACTTTATTAGTTAAACCCTTGATTAAATTTTATAACAAATGAACTACATAACTATTAAAGCTCAGATGACACGCTATTAAAAAAACAACAACAAAACCACATGAGGAGTAGTACGTAAGATTTTAAATCACAAATGAAGATCCTGTGAGCACAAAGACTGCAGGGAAGAGACCGTCAGCCCTTCCCTGTCTACAGTAAAGCACCTCACTCTAAGAGACACCTTCACTTATCCTTTTAAATAATCATGTAATGTCATTTCCTGGAGATTGATCCTAACTTTTACCATAGTCACTGCATGCCAACCTTAACCAAAATTTTAACTTATTTCAACCCATACATATTAAAGGTTTACAACATGGGAATTATTAATTATTTACTATTATTTTCTGCCCATGATGTACCTATACCCAAACAGATTATACTTCAAACAATGTGATTAATATCCATCCATCATACACAGACCCCTACCCATACACACCTAACTACTCCAGAATAACTTGGCTTTATTTCTATATGGGTGACATGAATGTCCCGACTGAGACACTAAGCACCCGGTCTTCCCTCACTCAGTCTGGTTTTCTCTGGATTGTTGGTTTTCATTGGCTTCTTGGTTCTCTTCCTCATCTGCAAACATAATGCACTTTGTTTTCACTCTCAATAAATATGAACATATATCTGGCTGTAATATATGTCACTTTGGTGACATATATTTTTAAAATATAAAAATATATGTAGGTCTTTTACTCTTATTCATTTAATCAGTGAGGGAACATAATGAAGTAAAAGCAGTAAAATACTCTACTCAAGTAAATTTTAAAGTGGCCTATTTACTTTTACTTCACTACATTTGTAAAAAGATTTCAGCAAATTTTACTCCACTACATCTTTGAACAGAAAGTATTTTTGAATTATAGTTTGAGACCTGCTGAAAAATTTTTTGTTTTTTTTTTTTGTATTTTGGGCAAACAAAATATATAAATTATAGCCATGAAAATAAATGGATTCAATTGTTTTGTAAAGATTTGTGCTCATTTTATTCAACATCTTTACATTTTAAGATTTAAATGTTTAATCTGTGCAAAAATACTTCTACAAATACTGCATTTTTAAACAGGTTCTTTAATACTTTTATTTAAGCTGATTATTTTCATGTGATACTTGAGTATTTTTTGCTCTTGTATGCATACTTTAACTTAAAGAAAACTGAATACTTCTTCCACCATTGCATTTAATAGTTTTTAATTATGCTGAACTGTGCTTTTAGGAGAGAAACTGGTTCAATGTTACCGTAGAGAAAGCTTGCACACCACGTGTCAAAAGCCTTTTGAGCGATCGTCCTTTTGTCCCAGCTGCTGCAGTACACACGGATCCATTTCTCACAAAACTGTTTTGGCACGAGAAACTGAGAAACCTGAAATTAAAAAAAAAAAAAATTAAATATCTATAAAATCAAATCAAAAGATTTTTTGTGCGGACCTTCTCTTCAGAGATCTTCAGTGCTTCGTCTATCTTAGACTTTTTATAGATGCGCAGGTTATCCAGGGGGTTTTTGTATTTGTTACCAAAGTCAAAAGTAGCGATCTGAAATGCAATATTCAATAAATATGTGTTAATTCCTAATAAAAAGTACTATTTACTTACCATAATTTCAAAGTCTTTGTTCTGAAGATGTTCTTCTCTAGAATCGTCTTTAGGAAGTTTAGACAATTCAGTTTTCAGTTGTTCTTCCTTCAAAAAAAAGAAGTCAGATACAGCTCGGAGTATTGCATTGTAGTGATTGTCGGTCAGTTTAGTCTCTCCTAGATCTTTGTACAATTTTCGTGAGACAATAGAGAGTATCTTACTCCTGGTTTAATGCAGCAGTAGTGTTAATAAGGGGATGTGCCCAGGACCGTGACAGCAGACCTGTGTAGTTTTTGCACTTTACACTTTTGACCATGAGGATGTGCAGGTGTCTGTAACAGAGTGTCTCTTGAGCCACTCTACAAAGCTCTGCTGTTAAGACAGCAGCACATGTGAGACGTGCATCTCCTCTGCTGTCACAGCCTTGGGCTGTTTAACATAACTTAAAATTTGATTTAGTTATTCATATTATCATAATTTGAGTTATTCTTTGTTAGTTCATTTTCTTAGGCAACTTGGGATATTCAGCTCTATCTCAACTAGAAGTAGCCTACAATTTACAGGTTCATGCATGCATGTCCACTCTCAAAACAATTTGGCACTAAACCTGCTGTAGTGTAGTGTTAGGCTTTTATCATCCTGTTATATTTCCAAATAAAAGAAGGCTTTTAGGCCTCGAGTGTGATACATGTTTTTCAGTGGACTAGTTTGAGATTTTTTTTTACAATTCTGGCAATTTACTGAGGACATTACACCACAGCCTCAGTGTGCTCCACTCCACCTAATATTTAGGCACAGCGCACCTTTTGTTTATAGAGCAGATTATCTTGCTAAGGTGTTAAGACCGGGGGCAGTTTACGGCCCCATGTCTTTTTGCAATGTCTCATGCAATTCTTCAGACTCGTCAGTGGAAGAAAATATTTTTTCCAAAGTTTTTCAAACAGATAATGTAAAAGTACGATTTACTTACAATGGTTTCAAAGTTAGCTTTTGTCAGGTTTTCCATTCTACATCCTGGTATGAACTTTAAAAAAAAATTGAAAGTCATATATAGCCCTGTGAATTGCATTGCAGGGATTGTACATAAAAGCACACCTTTACTGCAAGTTTATCTGTCATTTTAATCTCTCCTAAATATGGGTACAGTTTTCGAGTAAGAATGTTTTTTAGAATTTCTTGTGCCTCCGTCATCTTTTTGTCAGAATCTGTCAACTTCTTAGGTTGATTCTTGAAATGAAGTATTTTTTCAAAGATGCCATCTGAAACACAGATAACAGACATATGATGAGCATATCGGCTAGAACAAATAAAGGCAAAAGTAAAAACCAAGCCTGACCTGTGAGCTCGTTGTATTGCTTCGGGTTATCCACAGCTTTCGAAATATTTAACTTTCCATCTGCTTTGAGTAAGGCATCCCTAATCCTGTACTTTACATTAGTGACAGTTTAAATTTACAACACATAAAAATATATCTTGTATATACTTACATCAGCTCAATGCCCTTGTTGGTTTTGTGCTGGTAGGCCTTTCTGTGCAGAGAACTCCTCGTGTGGAACATTTCATAAATATTGGACAGCTCCTTAAGACAGTAAAGCCACTCCCAAGAGTTAGACCACATATTCAAATTATGAATTATGTTAATCTGTGTTAAATAAAATCTCAAACCTTGTCTCTTATGCAGATCTGCTTTTGATTGTCCACTTCGATGACTCTGGCAAACTTTATGTAGCGGTTGTGGTCAAAGCTATTCTTTATTCCAAGGTGGTGGCAATCTCTGTTCAAACAGAATCAAATGTAAGCGATAAAGGACATCCATTTGAAGTGTTCTGAAACAGACCAAACCTGGCAAAGTAGTCAAACTTGTCCACATCGATTCCAGTCCTTTTGTTCGCCACTATCTCATAGAGGAATGGCTTTGACGGACGACCTTTATATGGTTCCTATTTTAATTTAAACAATGTCAGACTCAAACGGTCACAATAATCCAGATCGTGTAACAGTTTTACCTGGTCTTTTGGTCCTTTAATCATCTCTTTGATAAAGAGTAGGTCATCACCATCAGTGTTCTTACTCAGCTTCTTCAACTCGTCCTCCGGGTTCTCACTAAGCTTCTTCAACTCGTCCTCCAGGTTATACTCAGGTTTTAGCTTTTCCACTATGTCATCAAAAATCATAGTGGACATTTCCTCATGCTGCCATGGAGATATTATTGATTATTACATTCAAATGAATATGTTAGTAAATTTATTCCTTACTGTCCATTTTTTTCTGCCTTCAACTTTAGGCATGAACATTCCATCAAATAAGTGGGAAAATGGCCCATGTCCTTTTACAAACATCAACAAAATAATTAGAATAATTACAAATTGAAAACATAATATATTTTCTTAAACATAAATTACTAATTGCACACAATACTCTGTGGTGTAGCATGCTTGATGTAGCAGGAGATTACCTATTTTATAATTAATTATACCTGTGGCAAGTACTCACCCAGATCATGGCAGAGACCAGCTATTTCCACACAAAGTATGTCTCTGTCATCAATTTTAAGGCCTGGCTGTTTCTCTTTTAAACTTCGCACAAACCTTCCTGCTAAATGAGCCACTCTAAAATGTTAATGTATATAAAAAAAATAAAAAAAAAACTTAACTGTTTAAAGTTGTTTGATCTGCTGTATTACATTTTTGATGTAGTTTTAATATCACATTAAGTATGTAGCCTACCCGAGTGAGTGTTCAAATCTGTTGTGCGATGCTCCTGGGTAAACGTAATAGGCTCCTCCCAGCTGTTTGATGTTTCGAAGTCTCTGAAACTGAGGCGTGTCTATGATTTTGACCAGAATAGGGTGGAACTCCATATTACCGTGGATGGGGTCATTAAACACCTGAAGAAGCATAAACCAAAGCTTAAACTAAAGCAAAATAGACCTAGAGTGTTTTGTTTTGAATGAATGCTATAGTTCCACCTTTGGTTCCATTTCCGGTTTCACAGCACTACCTCCTTGAATAGTCTGAGAATCCATAACTGTGAACAAGAATAGACACAACTGTGCAGTGCTTTAATGATAAAACAATCTGTACATCTGTATCTGGTTTTAAAATTGAGTCGGACTGTACCCAATATTGGAGAAGGTTGACAGATCACGATCTAAACTTTGCATTATCATCAAGATCAACAAAACATACTTTACTAGACAAGTGTTCTGTGGCAGTAACCATGCATGGTACTGTAGAGGAGCTTGCTTGGGTGAAAGCTCTGTGCCAGGGACACAGCAATCATCCGTGTAAATACAAGTTTTAGTCAAACTGTGCAGATTTAAGTCGGTCAGAGTCGAGTCTCTCCTTCCCTTCGCCTGTTTGTACACTGCACCTACTCTCCTCCCTCTCTCTGATCCAGTGTCAGCTCCTCATCTTTTCTCCTCTGTCTCTCCTTTGGTCCTTTTGATCGTTATGATCCAAGTTGTGGAAAGTAAATAACCACCATTCATGAGTGAAACTTTTGAGTGAAAATCTTTTTTTTAAACTATGGTCAAATTTTATAAAAACCACAAGCATTGGTTGGTTTGTTTGTTTTTTAACTTAAAAATCCACATAGCTTAAGAGAATATACAATTAAATGCATTTGTATTTAGTGTATGTAAAGGATAGTAAAGTATGCAAAATTGCAAATTTGTTAAATAATATCACCTGTTCTTGCTCCTTCCCCGAGAGGCATCACAGGCGCAAATTCACCTGGTGATCAGGAAGAGGTACCAGGTTTTTATATCTCACCACACCTTGTGTCCTGGTAACAGGATTTGTATAACCAGTTCTTCTGCTGTGTGTTTTTCTTCACATGACTTCCACGCCATGCCAGATTGATATACAACTCTGAAATGTGTAGAACTCAATTCGCACACTGTAGTCTTTTAAACATAGCATACAGGTAAACAAAAAAAAGCTGTTCTCCTCATTTGAAATGTCAAAAGGGTTTTGTAGCTCTGGGTGTTTTCTTTTCTATGGGAGACGGTCCAAATGGCTCTTTGAGTATTTAAGGTTGCCGAACCCTGGTCTAGCCTAACATGAATGAAAAACTTACCAGTGTATTTACTGAAAACTCTTCTGGAATATTTAAAGAATATTAAATAAACATTCACTTTATTTGTAAACTCTATTCTAGGCTATTTATGCAATATTAAGAAAATAAGTATATGATATTATATTATTTTATATTATTCAATACAGTACAATAATCTTCAAAAGCAGGTTTCTTCATGTTTGCCTAGGCAAACTCTCAAAATCCTATTTTGATTCCTCTCGCTGTTCTTCTTTGTTCCTTTTGTTTTGTACTCCTCACAGTTCTCAGTTTACTCGGGATTGAAATGATTTAGCTACAAGTAAAGAGGATGACGTCATCAAGACGAGACACTTGCTGAAAAAGCCTCAGCATG
>JACN01042410.1:0-15980 GCA_000787155.1 Scartelaos histophorus | reverse complement strand
AATAATAATAATAATAATAATAAGGAATAAACTACATACCAATTAGTATGAGTTATCTCCTCTAATAATTACCCGGAGAGGTATTTTGTTTCATTCAGTTTGAGTAATTTATTATTAGTCTTTTACATCTCAAATCTCCAAATGTTCTTTTCCACCTTGTGATGTCATGAAGTGGTAGTTCACAAGTTAGCGGATACCTTTTAGCGTTTGTTCTGTAGAGATGAGCAACTCCAGCGCTGAAATGACCCAAATGATTCTAGTGAAGGTGTATGGAGTTTAAAAACACAATAGAGCTCTTCCTGCATTAACGTATTACAAGAATTACTCCTAAATGTGCAGAATTTGTGTGTTAAACTTGCGTGAATGAAACAAAAAACAACACGGGATGTTTTTGATGAGGAAACAACATTATGACATAGATCAGAAAATAGCGTAATATTAATTTAATGTATTTTTATGCAGTTTTACATGAAAATTAAATATTATTCTTATTTCCCTTGCACATACAGATAATACAACACAACACAGCTACTATATAGACTTGATTTAACCTAGTTTCAGCCTCATGGCCTGACCTACACCTTTCAAAAACAACACTGTCATCCCTCTGTCCATCTCCTCCCACACTCTGATTCCACATGACTATTGATGACAAGTCCTTCTCTGTGTTTTTCAGTCTACACTGTCAACTATAATAACGCCGGAGCCGCTGAAGGTCAAACCGACTCCAAGCAGAAAACCCACAGACCGGAGTGTGCCGATTCTGAAGGACAAGAAGAAATGGGGAGGAAAATATGAGGTGATTTTAATAGTCCCGAGTGAATTTGAACCACTAGACCATGCGACTCGCTAGACAGAGAAATGATTGGGCATAATAAAGTTGCCCGTAATTAGCCGAGCAACCTTGTTAGACGAGGGTTAGAGCAGTTAATGAATCAAATAAAAAGAACTTTGGGAGAAGAACCGAGGACTGCGGCGGATTTAGAGCAGAGATAATGAGGATCTTTGCGTGGAAAGTTTGGAAACAATGTGAGGGGTTTTATTTTTTGGAACTGAAGCGTAAGATATAACGAAGTAAGATAGATTTTACAGAGGGACTAAACGCCTAAAGAGTGAGGGAGGAGGAGACATAGCAGGAACAGTGGAATTAGTGTAACGTGTATCTGCACTGTAATCACCACCTCTGCAGCTAGGTGTTATAATCAGAAACAGCTAATCAGGACCTGCGTGATGTCACATAGTACTTGAAACTGAAGTGACCACTGGAGGCAGCACACGCCTTTTAGTTTTTTTTTATGTTTTTAATAGGAATAATATATTGCCTGGAATCTAGAATATACATTTCTTCAATATTTCGAAGGTGTGAGTCAGGTTGCCAGTTAAATTCCCAGTTTGTCTCCATGGAAATGTTAGTGCTTTGCCTGGAATGTTCCACAGTAAATGATCTTTCTTACATTTATTCAATCACATGTGCTTTAATTGCTTAAATATATCACACGTGGAGTAGACTCTTCACAGATTTGACATGGTTGCGTCACCCACATATTTAATATTTGTAATGCCATACTGTGGGACATTCCAGACAATTTAATAACATCTTCATGCACAGGCAGGTGGTGGAACCAGAAAACATATTGCATGTTATGTCGTGTACCCTCATGAAAAGATAAAAATGATAGATAAATTAATTTGAAAACTATAATAGGAAAAAAGAGATTGATCCACCGCTATTACCAATGTCCTATCTAGTTAAATGGCTCTACAAGTATGTGGGAGTACAATTATTATACTTTCACGAAAGAACATTGGTAACAGCAAGACATAAAGCTCTCATGACCTCAATAATAACAGCATGGCCATTCAAATATATTACATTTTTATATTTTTCCCATGTAAAATGTGTCTCGCCCCAGTGCAGATTTATAGTATGAGAAGCTCTTGAAGTCGTTAGCATGCTAGTCTTATTAGCTTTAAAAATCACATACATCATCTTTAAAAAGGTGCATTCTGTAACTTTTCAGGTTGGGGATCTGCTACTATATGCTATTGTTTTGCCTGTAATGTTCCACAATATGGTATTAAACTTAAATAAGATGCATTTATTCAGTTATGGGTGTTTTATTGCTCAAAAATACCTTTAAAAATCACGCATTCTGAGTCTTCGCAGATCTTACCTGTAACTTGGCCTGGTTGTTTCTATGGAGATTGAAAAGTTTAATGCTGTACTTTTGAATATTGGCGATAAAGCGGTAACATTGTCATGGAGACAAGCGACTGAACCTTTAAGTAATGAAGAATGTAATACAAAATCAATTAGGAAGATACAAATTTTGCACTAATATTATGAGGAAATATCAGTGTCCAGAGGGAACCATTGATATTTTATGCAGTTAAAACCTCCATTAAGGTCTATGTGGGGCTGAACAGAGACCATACATCCACCAGGTGCACCCACAGGATCTCTTAGGCCATTACTGCCAGCACTCCCACATTAAACCTTCTATTACTTTATTCTCTACAATGCCTGCTGGAACCATAACACTGACTATAAAAGGCGCTGCACTCCAAGTATTTAAACTAAACATTTAAAGGTCCATTGTGTAACTTTTCTGGAGGAAGGTCTTAATGTAGTCACGATACTAAGGAATAGGGTCTATACTCTGTACAGATCATAATTAAAAAAAACACTCTTTAGACTGTAGAATGTGATTTTCAGCAGCAAATAATAGTACTTTTTAAAATATTTTTAAAAATATTTTTTATATCTGTGTAATCCCTCAGTCATCCACGTAGGTTTTTTAGTGGTTCATGGCCATATACTAGTCTATGTGCTCTTATACTTGCCCAAAATCATTCTAAAAGTTCATTTCTATCCTGTAAATGTGACTATTTTAGTACTGATATCTGTGCAAATGAGTATCTAGTTTTGATAATAGATTGAGTATCGTTTAGTATCTGATTTTTGATATTTTAGAAGGTCTGTCTCTATGTTCATGGATAAGTCATTGCTTTACCTGGGATGTTACAAAGTATGGTATTAAAGTTATCTCCATGGAAACCATCAGCTAGATCAAGTTACAGACTAGATCTATGGAGATACATGTTTTTCAAAATGATGTGTATATGAACAAATGTTAAAAAAATATATATATATAAGTTTAACCGTATATTGTTAACATTACAGGGAAAGCAAAAACATCTCCATGGAAACAAGCAGAAAACTATCACTATCAGAAAAGTGACATGGTGCATCTTTACAAGTACAAATATGTTTGAAAATAAGTTTCAAAATCTGCATGATGTAGCATGATGTCAGATTTTATTTCTCCAAGCCATTTCTTCCCACATGTGACAAATTTGAGATAATCCATTATATTTGACATTTTCAAAAATTCAATGACTAAGTGCTATGTTTTTTTTTTTACTTTTCTCCAGAGAGGGCCTTGGGACAAAATGTCAACTTTGCAGCTATCTCCCCTAATATGCATAATCTAATCAGCAAATGCCCATGAAATTTTGCTGAGCGGCTGCAATGTCCCAAGTGAGTAAAGCTCCCCTCCAGCAGCACATCCATGATAACCTTTTATATGGGCTATAATAGGGTGTATGCATGGAGGAGCGGCCATCTTGGGAAGGTCATATGACGCTGAACGCAATCACTGCAAGAATTTGGAGTGAATCGTTATATTTAAGTTGACGTGAACACACATATTATAATTCTTGGGACTGTAATAAGACGTATATGACTTCCATCTTGGAAAGGTCTGTTGATAATTTCCTATTTTTTACAACTGGATTATATGGCTATTTAGAATTTAAAGATGTACTTTGAAACCTTTATGGTAGAAGGCCCGCTACGGAGATTGCATTACCTGAAATGTTCTACGCTATAACATTAAACTCCAAGCACTTAACCCCACCAGCTGAAGTTACAGGCCAGATCTATGGAGATGTGACCCCATTCACATAGAGTGACCAGATGTTAAAAATCAAAAAGTGGGAAGCCTCGGTTTGTGGTTGTTTGTAATAATATAATTGAGTCAGTGTGTAAATAAGTAAAATTGTAATGCCCTCGGCCCATTCACGACTAACATGTGTCAGTATAGTCAAATTTTCTTTGTATTTTGGTCATCTATAAGACGCTTTTCTGTATTTTACCAAAACAAATGACAATTTATACCTCTCTTTACTGTTGGCAGGGATTAAAATTGGTCAAATTGTCAAGAATAGTGACATTTCTTGTATAAAACTGGGATAAATTACGAGTTTTGTATAAATCTGATGGGACAGAGGACACAGGGCTCAAAACATTGACTGCCACAGGTAAATAGGGACGTCTAGTCACTCTACGCTCACAGTAAGAATGCCTGTTTTTACAAGTATTTTAAATGAATAAAACTTGTTGAAATACCATTCTGTGGAAAATTTCAAGAAAATAAATGGAGACAAGAAGAAAGTTTTTTTTAAACTATACATTATAATGGCAGACATCTTGGGACTGCCATTTTGTACGGACTACACTCATAGCACTTGATATACTGGAATTTAAGTCGCTTTTCTAACAAGCTTCATAAACTAAATTGTGCCACTATTTCAGACAGCGATTTTCATCCTTTTCAATGTGGCCAATTAGACAGAGCAGCGTGAAGATGGCTACACCTCAGTGGAGCCGATCGCGGCATTCGTTAGCTAGCTCAGCAGCCTTCACTGTAAAAAGAAGCGGGGACATTAATCAGGTTTTAGTTGGAGAACGATTAATGCCAGGTGTAAAAACAGGGACCATTGCGCAGGTTTGACGGGGATGAGATCGAGGCCTAAATTGGGCTCATTTGACTGACTCCGAGTGGGAGAGTTGTTAGCGGTTCATTGTTAGCATCTATTTCTGTCTATTCAGAGCGCCGCTTGGTTCTTAATAAGACAGAACAATGACTGGGGATCCTAATTTGAGTCTAAGACGGGTTGGTAGCTTTGTTAGCGGGGACGTAAATTGCGCTTTGAATGTCTAGAGAGTTTTAAACAACTTAAGAAACTCCAGTCTAGACATTATGACATGAGACAAAACAGAAAGAGCTTAAGATGTCTGCAATGGGCCCTGTCTTCATTAAGATAAGGTTTGAAATGTTATTGATCTGCTCTTTTGCTTGTTTTTGTGGATTTGGAAGTTTGTGCTCCAGTCAACCTCTGAGTCTTGTTCTTTTGCATGTTTGCCGTATTTGTAGCAATGATTTTATTTGCTGTTTCTAATGGGGTTTGGTTCTTTAAGCCACTATGATGCACTTTTCTAGATGCAGATGTGTACATATGTAGATGAATGAATGAGGGAACAAGGAAGGAACAACCCGGAGCTGTAACCCTGTAGTCATTTAGTCGATTATTTGGGTTTTGAATCTGCTTTTTCACTTGAATCTGTCTAATAGTAGGTGTCTTTGCATATAGTTTTTGCCTGTGAGCTTTTGCAAATGCCTTTTAGTCACGTAATTCTCCTTAATTCTGATAAAGAGGTGATAAGAGTCAACTTTATGCACTTATTTCAGTTAGTTCTTCTTTGCAACTTCTATAGCAAATGCATACGCTATTTTAGACCTGTCCATGGACTTCAGAGTGATGAGACATCGGGACAGCCGACATAGTGATTAACTATTTAAAACTAAATATTAGATTTTCTGAGTGGGGAAAAAAAAATCCTCAAAACATAAAATAAAAAACTGAAAAGGAAACTGAAACTCATGAATAATTTAAACCTGGTATAGTCCGGGTTTAGACCTATAGTTTAGAACTGGATTAGTCCCGTTACAGTCCTGGTTTAGACCTATAAATTAGACTTGGTATAGACCTGTTGTAGTCCTGGTTTAGACCTGGTATAGTCCTCTTATAGACCTGGTTTAGACCTATAGTTTAGACTTAGTATAGTCCTGTTATAGACCTGGTTTAGACCTATAGTTTAGACTTATTATAGTCCTGTTATAGACCTGGTTTAGACCTATAGTTTTGACTTAGTATAGTCCTGTTATAGACCTGGTTTAGACCTATAATTTAGACTTAGTATAGTCCTGTTATAGAACTGGTTTAGACCTATAGTTTAGACCTAGTATAGTGCTGTTGTAGTCTTGGTTTAGACCTGGTATAGTCCTATTTTAGCTATAGTTTAGACCTATAGTTTAGACCTATAGTTTAGACCGGGTATAGCTCTGTTACAGGTCTGATTTAGATCTTGTAGTATTCAGAAATTAAATATTTTCTTACTTTCTTAGTGTGAAAAGTTTGCCAAACCACTGCTTCAGACATGACATCAGCTTAAACTGTAATGATCTATTTACACTAAACATCGCAGGCCCATTATAAATCTAACGCGAGGTCTTGTAGCTTCATGCGTACTATTTGCTCACTTCCAGCCCATATCTCCAAGTACATCAACTCCAGAGCCGCACACAAACCACTGAGCTGCATCCCCATCGTCTGCAAACACATCATGTATTTCAAATGACTACACCAGATGCCATAAAACAAATTCCCCTCTCCGCTCACATACCAGCCGGTTCCAGCTCCTCTGCCTTCATTCCAGAGCTCTCCATGGTGCTGAAAACCTTATACAGGAAAACATTGATGCCTGTAATCATTAGACCGGGCCTATGCGCCAAAAAAGCAGAGCGGGGTCGGGCTTCGAGCTTCCAGCCAGCTAGTTAGCGCCAAAGACTGAATTTGCATTGTCCGAATGTTATGGCTAATCCTCAGCGGTGCCCCGGTCAAAGCAAATTGGAGTAGAGTTTCCATATTTGAATGCTAGGCTGGTTAAAAGAACATGGTAGGAGGTTAAGGGAAAATCTGAATGAGAAGTTTTTAATTTTAGAGATGAATATAAGCTTTAGAAATACACCAATACATTATTTTATGTCATTTAGTAAAAAGAAAACTGATTAAAGCTCCACTATGTCATTTTTTGGTTGGGGTTTGTGCATCTTGTTTCTATAGATTTATCATTGCTCTGCTTGGAACATGTCACAGCATTTTTAACAGTTCTAACTTACATTTAATCAATTATAGGTGTTTTTAAAGCTTAAAAAATGGGCGTTCTGACTGTTAACAGGGTTGCCTCTCCATAGATCTGACCAGTAACTTGGGTTAGTTGAAGAAAGAAATATTTAAGCCACTACTACTACTGGTTTAGGCCTATAGTTTAGACCTAGTATAGTCCTGTTATAGTCCTGGTTTAGACCTATAGTTTAGACCTAGTATAGTCCTTGTACTCCTAAGTATAGTCCTAGTATAGTCCTCTCCACAGATCTGACCAGTAACTTGGGTTAGTTGAAGAAAGAAATCTTTAACGCCGCACTGTGAAACATTCCAAACCGAGCAATAACATCTCGATGGAGAAAAGCAGGTGGCGGACCCTCCACCAGAAAACTTACATATTTTTTTATAATTTGTCATGAAATAGAGGCAATAGTATATAAGTTATTGTATTAACAGATTTATGACATCTGCCTCAAAGCATTATGGGCATTACTTTAGTAAATGGAAGCTAAATCCTAATGTCAACTCAAAAAACAGTTGCAAAGCATTTCAGAGGTATTTTTAAAGATAGTTTTACATAATTATCACTATAAGTATATACAGATACTGATATTCTTTATAATATCGGAGTAGTTAGTATCTTGGTTAGCCCTTTTATTGAAGTCTAGTTAGCTTATTATTAGTTTGTTTGCATCTCCAAAGCTCAAAATGCTGATATCACAATAGTTTTCAAGTTAACAGCTTCATTTTACTTTCGTTCAGTAGGAATTCCAGGGTAGAAATCATCAAAACCATTCTGATTCAAGTCTGTGGAGTATATAAACTCGGTGGACAACTTCCTGTATTATGACATAACACGACATGACGTACGGGCCCTTTAAAACTTAATATTATATAATACTGACGACTGTACACGCGACATAGGGCAGACTTTACAACGGAGAAGCAAAGAATAGGGACCGACATGTGACATATGAGCCGTTATGAGCCGCCCCATAACAGAAGCCTATCATAATACAGGCCTATTATTTGTGACATAATAGAGAGACAAGTTATGAATATTTCACAACGCAGACAGTTCAGCCAGACACTACAGTTCACAGATAGTGCACGGGGTATATTTTTACACACTGTTTGGAGGTGTTGGCGATTGATCTTTGTACCGCCATAAAAATACAAAAATTTAAATATTACCTGAATAATTATATTGCAAGGTGTCAGATAACATCACAACATGGCTAATAATATTTAATACAGAAGGGGAAAGCTGACAGTAATGTGGTTAAAATGCGCAAAATGCTTTTTACTCGTCTTCCGCCACTAGGTTTAGGGTCGAGTAATGAATTTCACTGATCAGGTTCAACATTTGTTAATTTACCTTTTGATATTTATGACAATCTGCAATCTGTAAATGTAGTTTTGTCAATCAGGTTATTTTTAATGTCACAAAAAGATCCAATGTTCTGATAACTAAGGATTCCTGAGTTCGATTTGCAATAGATTTTTAAGTACAAGCCAAAAACAGACTTTATTTTCCTAAAAAAAATAAAATAATGTGTTATGTAGATGTTATATATCACTGAAGAACAACTACAAGAACATTATGAGACTTTCTGGACCAACTACAACCAGGAAATAGTCTCATTATATCAATTTATACGCACAACCAGGATATCGCCAGCAAATTTTCATCCCCAAACTACAGTATTTGAAATTTGAACATGTTGCGTGTGTTTTATTTGTGTTATATTCTGCAGTCGCAATTGGTATAGGAATATATTCTTCTAAAATAATATGAATAAAATCAATATGTTCTCTGATCCATTTCTACCTATACATTTTACCATCCACCCACATGTATTTCTATTAAATCTGACCTTACCGAGCACACACCGGGAACAGGCTGCACACGGTGTTCTTCGCAGCTATGCCACAATATTTTTATCCAATCCTTGGGACATTTATTTTCATTCGTCGGCTCCTTCTCTGGTCCAAGGGCTGCCAAAAAGAACCAGTCACATGGCGGTTTGGCTGCTACTTTACACCAGATGCCCTATCTCCTGCAAGCGGCCATATTACTATGACTGGAGGGAGGATGAAAATACTTACCAACGCGGTGGTTAAAGAGTTCACCGACCAGTTAGGGCACGCTTTTGTCGTTTCCTTGAGCAAGACACTACACCTACTTATATGTATAAATGTGATATGTTTTTTTACGTTTGTTTCTTGGTAATTAGAGGGGACGATGTAGCAGATTGGCAGTCTTGGTTTTGTAGCAGATGGACAGTCTACCCCAGAGTTTTACAACAAGAGTGGAGTGACTAAAAAGTACACAAAAAGTACAGTGCTTCAGTATCTGGAAAAGCAATATATATACTTCATTCTTACTACAGATTGACTGTGTTTTTTCATGGCAGATGGAATACCAATTGTTTAAAATCTAAAGAAATAATGGCCAGTAAGTGTTGCCATTTTTGGGACAATATTAAGAGGGATTTTTTGTATTATTTTCCCCACATTACGTTGTAATAATGGCCTGTGATGGAGATTTAAAGCTCCACTGCGAAACTTTACAGGTAGAAGGTCCACCACCACTTTCAGCATATGGAGATGTTATTGCTTTGGGCTTGAATGTTTTACATTATGGCAATAAACTTATGCATTTCCTTGGAGACGTCACTAAGTGCTGCCGATGTATTTGGGACAATATTAAGAAGGATTTTTTGTATTATTTTCCCCACATTACGTTGTTTAAATTTTGCACAAACTCACCACAAATCTTTTTAAAACCACAAATAATGCCCTGTGATGGAGATTTAAAGCTCCACTGCGAAACTTTACAGGTAGAAGGTCCACCACCACTTTCAGCATATGGAGATGTTATTGCTTTGGGCTGGAATGTCACTTAGTCACGTTACAGGTCAGATCTGTGAAAAGGCAGCACCATTAACACTAAGAATGTTAAGTTTTCAATGTATTTTTTTTCAAACCACTGCTACCTCCAATGAACCAGACCTGTAAGAATAACTACAACTGACACAGCTCCTAATCCCTGGAGGTGTTATGCTAACTGGAGGCATGCTCTGTCTAATGCTTTATTAGGCTTTAATTTGCGCTCTATTTTAACACCGTCAGACTGAACTGAAATCTGACTTGGCTGGTGTTACAAAAGGTGACATGCTGTCTCTTTTAAATAAACATTCACATCTAGTCATTTTTAACTTCAATCTATGCGTGCATTGTGTCACCATGCTAAGCGCCAAACATTCTGCCATACACATCCATGCAGAACACCCCCAGCGGGATGTCGCAGCAAAGTGTTAATAACGACTTAATGTACATTTTCTTTGCACTAGCGGAATTTTGTGTTATTTTTGTACTTACCATAGTACTTGACCTGTATTACTCGTTTTTATATATTAACCTGACTACTACAGTACTACATTACTAAACTATTTTCAATTTTTTGCATTTAGAAAAGGGTTTACTAGGGTTTTCCTGCATGAATATCACACTTCAAACTGTGTTACCCAAATGACAGGCCTACCTACAGTTAAATACATCTTTATTACACAACATATGACATTTTTGATATAATCTGCGTCTTTAAACAGGTCTAACATTACCATCTGCTGTTTTGACACTGTGTACTCCAGTAACGCAGCATGTTAGCCCTCAGCGTGCCTCCCCTACACAATAATGCATCTTTAATGAGACATTTGGGGGTGATTTGAAGCATCGCGATCGTCATCTGTACATCATCTCTACCCAAGCTGTCACTTACGCTGCCTACAGACTCGTATTACAGCCCTCACCTCTCTCGCTCTCTCCCTCTCTACGTTCACCGGCGGAGATAAAGAAAGTACCTGGGATTTCATTTTTAGCTCGCGTCGTCAAACAAGGGCGGCGTATAATTGACAGTGGGGCTGTTCGTGGAGAAAGAGAATGTCAAGAGTCAAGAGTCTGTAGCGTGATGCTGGGTTTTGGTGAAAAGGGTTCACTTAGAGGAGTCTGGCCTTTGTGTCAGCGGTGTTGGATTGGGTCGGGCTGCATATGTTCAAAGAGTAGAAATGTTGAACAAGGGAGGTGTCAAATGAAAACTTTTACAAGCTTGGTTTTCATCAAAGCAGACCTATTATGCAAAATCGACTTTTCCGAGCTTTTAGCCAGGTTAGAGTTGTTTCCTCTTCGCATTTACCCTCTCGAAGTTGTATTTGGAGTGATTTATTTGTTTGAGCAATCTTTAATCACTTATTTTCAAGATGCCAGATTGCCGTTCAACCAGCGTTTTCCTCGCCGCTAGCATACGCCCACTGCTCTCTACTTAATTTCTCAATTTTTTTGCAGCCATTTTGGTACAAATGAAAAAAAAAATCTGCTATTTGTTATTGCGATCTGCAGTTATCCATCAAAGTTGTTGAATTGAGACATTTATGGCAATGTCAACTCCCACTGGGCACCACAGTTTTCTGCTGACTTGTATATTTTATGAATATTCCAATTTAAAACGTGCAAATCAGACTATATTAGATTATAGCTATATAGCAGACACAAGCACAATACGTAATATAATTTGTGTTTGACTAACTTTTGTCTTAATTTGGTGAGGCGTTTAAAGGTGCAATAGTTTTTTGGGTTTTGTTTTTTTCAAACTTTATTTATCTTATGCAGACATTGTACAAAATAGCAATCATTTCCCAAATAACAAGAGAGTAAAAAAAAACATATTTTGCACTGTCTTTTTCATGACAATAAAAATAACAAACACACATATGAACAACCCTACCAACATTCTCCATTTAAATGATATAATTGTCCTGTTTTACCAATTATTTTACATCAAGTCCAGATAAGTCAGTAATATAGTATGACCAGAATACAAAAATACAAGACCAGAATACAATGCATGACCAGAATACAAAAAGATAAAAAAAAAAAAAAGGTTGTGCGATCGTTTTAGACGCTGCTATGACTTCCATGTTGTTGTTTAATAGGTTTTATCCACACTTATGTCACAAACCAGGAAGGCATTCGGAAACATGCAATGACAACTTCTGACGAGCTCTGTTCACGTTAGTAAGTCTGACAAAATACAGGAAAAATTTGAAAATGGCGCAGTTTTCTTCATCTACATGTCACTGTAGGGCTCCGTTATGTTCAGCTAATCAACTATTACAACCGTACCTCAGTTTTCATCATTTCCACACTGACACAACTCCAAGTGCACTGGGTACATGTGTTAAGAAAAAAAGTTTTCATCATTTCCACACTGACACAAAATGAGGGCGCCAAATTCAAGATGATCACATTTACTTCATGGGTTTCATGGGTATCGGTAGCTACACCAGAAGTTGTCATCGCAGGTTTTTAAACGTCTTTCTGGTTTGTGACATAAGATTGAATAGATCCCACTGACTCTAGCGTAATTGTGTGTTATTTTGCATGTTTTAACTTCCTTTTATGTGTAACTTCCTTATCTGTGAAAGGTGCTACACAAATTTATGCTGCTTGCTATGTTGTATGTTAAAAAAAATTGAAAATGACTTGTGTCTGTCCGTGTATTAGCTTTTGCACAGCGGCTTTACTTCTTTTACTATATCATTCTCCAACCTTTACCACCGCCACCTCTGCCGATGTTTGCAGACACTCCATACATCCACACTGCCTCACACAATCACATCTACACCAGTTCGTGTTCAAACAGCAGCAGAAAACACACAAGCTGAGACGTCTCAAGGTCATCACAATGTCCTCGGAAAAAATCACGTCTCTCTCTCTCTCTCTCCATCTCTATCTCTTTCTCTCCTTCTTTGGGTCCAATCTCCGTCTCCCTGCACCACTGCACACGCCCCCCAGCACCTATTACAATGTGAACGGCGTCGTGATTTGGACACATCAGCGCTGCCTTCACTCTCCGTGCAGAGGGAGGCCCGGTGGTTAAGGGTGAAAATGAGTGGGAGGAGAAATGGCAATAACGTAGTATGAGTACGAGATAAGCGGTGAAAAGGCATCTCAAGGTTGTCAGGAAAAACAACACTACATAATGTGTATTAAATTTGAGATGGGCTGAGACGCTATTTAGAATACATTTGGTGCATTGGGGGTAAGTAGACTGTGACAATTCTGATGCATAAATTACGTTTAGGTTTATTTCTTTGTATTTACAGTTTACTGACGTCATTGAGATGGTTAAGATGTATCTTTATCGCAAATAGTTGGGACTATTTTCAGTTTTGATACCGATCCGTTGATACTTTTGGCTACTTGATATCAACCGATACTAGGGCAGAGACTGAAAATATTACTAGCATTTATTTCTTTTTAACACAAATGGCATATGATTAAAAAAAAAATCCAAATAGGTTCATTTAAAATAACTACAGAACAGCTTTGAGAAACATTTCAAGGTATTTTGGGCCAACATTGTCCAGTCAATCACCTTAAACCAATTTATAGACCAAAATGAGAAATCGATTGCACAGATATTTTGGGACCAATATCGAAGCCAGCAAAATTGTAAATATCGGTGCCGATATCTGACACCAGTATTCATATCGATGCATCTCTAGTTGGAATGCTTATTGATGCCAAATGTTGGTAGTAATGTCACAGTACAAGAACTTATGCACAATATTTGCTCAGAAATCATTCCATCTTTATTACTTAACCTTTATTGTACCAGGAAGCCCCACTCAAAAATAAAACTGACTGATTAAACAGATTTTTATGAATTAGTTTGCGTGTCATCTAAAACATAACTGCTGAATAAAATCATAGAGAATGCTGCTGTACTTGCTCATTATAACACAATGAGCAGCTCAACTGGTCCCAGCCTCAGCCCTGATGCCGCTGGCTCCAGCTCCAGCTCCAGCTCCAGCTCCAGCTCCAGCTCCAGCTCCAGCTCTACTATCTCAGTCGTGCAGGCCTCCCATAGCAGCTTAGCCACGCCGCGTTCAACCAGACCCATCTCTATGCAAATGGTTTTCCCCTTTGCCAAAGCTATCAAGTTGGTATTTAGACCAGTTTTCCATTGACTGGAAGAAGTGGGTAGAGTAGCTAAAATGTACTTGGAAAGAGTACAGTATGACCCCAAAATAAAACTGCCTGTAGAGGTAAAAAGTTGTCTAATAAATAAATACTCAAGTAGAGAATCGGTGAAGTGTCCTGAATTTGCTGTTCCTTGATAACTGGTGCTCAAGTACAAGATAAAAAGCAAAAAGCATGAGACAAAATCCTTTTTTTCTTCTATTAACAAAATAAATCTTTTACACAAATAAAGCTCTTACACTCTACACAGCACAAACTCCAGCCACAACCAAATTTTTAATACAGCTGCTAAACTGGGCAATATCTTGAAGACTAAAGGTGTTTGTAATCAGAAAGAACTGGCTTTAATCAGGGCAGTCTTGAGTGATGTCACCAACGCTTGAGTTTGCAGTGGCCAGTCTAGGCAACACACACACTTGACCAGAAAGCTGAAAATTGACCTAGTTTGCACCAAGGTAATGCTTTTTTGCTTTTTTTTAACCCCTGTTATACATAAAGCTTTTACACTGTTGATTTGCTTGAAGTTAGACTAAGCATAAACTCCAGACAGAAACAATTTTTTAATACAGCTGCTAAACTAATATCTTGAAGACTAAAGGTGTTTGTAATCAGAAAGAACTGGCTTTAATCAGGGCAGTCTTGAGTGATGTCACCAACGCTTGAATTTGCAGTGGCCAGTCTAGGCAACACACACACTTGACCAGAAAGCTGAAAATTGACCTAGTTTGCACCAAGGTAATGCTTTTTTGCTTTTAGAAAGAACTGGCTTTAATCAGGGCAGTCTTGAGTGATGTCACCAACACTTGAAATTGCAGTGCAGAAAGCTGAAAATTGACCTAGTTTGCACCAAAGTAACCAGAAGTAGATACATACTAGATACATACTTGTACATACTCAGGTACATATAAATGAATCTTATATTAAGCCAAAGTAACAATTGCTTCAAAAAGTAAATGCAACTTCTCAATGCGACTCATTCCTGCCCCACTCATCTCTCATCCCCCTGTGTCTGGCTGATCTGCCGACCAGGTATACTCTGTCCTGACCTATTGACCCTGAATATTTCACAGGGCGTGGACGGGCCTTTATATAGTCCCAGCCAAAGAAGACATGAGCGCATGACAGCGGGCGACAGCGTTTGCTAAGGGGGGGGTTGGGACCTGGCTGTCTGTCTGATGATAAACATAGGCTGGGCATGATATATGGGCTCTCCTTGTGTGCGGATTAACGTAAAGCAGCACCGTGCACTACAGATGTCCCTAGATGGCCATCCGTTCATGTGCAGAGAATTAGGGATTAGAGCTGAGAAAAAGGGGGCATATGCACAGAGGAGTAACTCATGAGTCATGCATTCCATATAGGACGGGTGTGGGAAAGAAAAGTTGGGGATCAATGAGATTTGAACAGGGAAAAAAAATCTAATTTGAATTCAGATGTTTCTAGCTATGGCAATTGTCCTCCGTGGTTATAGTGATTAAGCAATTCCAAACCAAAATGTTGTATCTTTTGACTGGGGAAAGCTCCTCTATGGGCCCTCACAGCGTCCTTCAAATCAGGAAGGAATAGTTTGTCTGAAACCCATGAATAGAGGACGGGTGTGGGAAAGAAAAGTTGGGGATCAATGAGATTTGAACAGGGAAAAAAAATCTAATTTGAATTCAGGGGTTTTGATTAAGCAATTCCAAACCAAAATGTTGTATCTTTTGACTGGGGAAAGCTCCTCTATGGGCCCTCACAGCGTCCTTCAAATCAGGAAGGAATAGTTTGTCTGAAACCCATAAATAGGTGTCATTCACATTTTGAAATTTGATGTTATAATTTCACATGGAAGGCAAGAGTATATATATAACTATGTGAGATATAGGGTTTTTTTTTTTAAGAATTATCCAAACCTTTGATCCACAAATGTTCAAACTTATAAT
>JACN01000160.1:0-20999 GCA_000787155.1 Scartelaos histophorus | reverse complement strand
AATCATCATAAAATTAAAAAAGAGAAATATTAAATGAGAAGAAGAGTGCAGAATCAATGAAAACCTCTCAGTCATATGCACAGTGAAACAGTTTTCAACCTGGATTTAAACAGTGTCAAAGTGTAGGCCTGTCTCACATGATTAGCAAGACTGTTCCAGGTTTTAGCTGCATAAAACTGAAATGCTGACTCCCTGTGTTCAGTCCTGACTCTGGACACCAGCAGGAGGCCGGTCCCTGAGGTCCTCAGAATGAGAGTCGGTTCATATGGCACTAACATGACAGAGATGTACCTTGGTGCTAGGCCATGGAGAGACTTATGTACAAGGTCCACATGGTCTCACAAGTCATAATTGTAGTAGGACACATTATACTACGTATTAAATGCCCTAATGGCAGGATGTAGAGACTGAACAAAAGGGGGCCCATGATCCACCCCTGGGGCACCCCACAGGTCAGGGCCATGTGATCTGAGACATAGTGTCCAATTTCAACAAAGTACTTCCTGTCTTCTAGATAAGACTTGAACCAGTTTAGTGCAGTACCAGAGATGCCCACCCAGTCCTGTAGTCTCTGGAAGAGGATCCCATGATCGACAACGTCAAAAGCAGCACTCAGATCTAACAGGATCAAAACTGAGACTTTGCCAATATCAGTGTTCAGGCGGATGTCGTTTGTCACCTTGATAAGAGCCGTCTTAGTGCTGTGGTGGGCTCTACATCCTGACTGGAAAACATCAAAGGAGTTGTTCATTTGGAGAAAGTTAGTAAGCTGTTGGTCAACAGCTTTTTCAAGGACTTTGTCAAAAAGTGAAGTGACATGTTAACTATGTGAAAGAGTGGTGAAAGCAAACTGTTGAGGACAGACTATAGAAATCTAGTGGGTAACACACTGAGGCAATACGTGTCTCTGTGGTTTCATGCTTGTTATTTGCGTTGGGGAATTGATGGCATTTATGATGCTCTGAACCTTGTCATTAAAGAATACTGCAAACTCATTGCACTTAGATGTGCAGATTAGTTCTAATAGCAGTGGAGCTAGAGGGTTTGTTAATCTGTTCACTGTTGCAAACAGGACACAAGAGTTGTTACTGCAACTCAAATAACGTTCAAAAAGTACCTCTCTCTTGTTCTACCCAAACAGTGGTTGTACATATGCATCTTTTCTCTGTAAATCTCATAATGAACCTGAACTAAATGACTAAACCAGATGCAAAAAACTTATTTTAAAGCTGCACTAACTTTTCAAGTGTAGTATGTATGTAGTGTGTGTCTCCAGTATGACATTCAACGTATCCATCCAGTATTCATTTCAACACGGGTACTTTTCCTGCTCAAAAAGATGACAAAATACACATAGATTCTCGACAGCTCTGACCTAACATGTTTTGGTGTCACCTGTTTGTATGTTACAGTTGAATGCTACACTGTGGAACATTCCAGTTAAAACACTAACATCAACAGGAGACCACCAGAAAAGTTACATAGTGGATTTTTTTTTCTTCTGTTCGGTGTAAATATCTGTGATTTTCACATGAAACCATAACCTGGACAGATTTCCTTTAGCTGATTGTACTCTTGCATGTTTGTAGCATCTATGGGACTAGTTGTATTTCACAAAGCGTGGCCTTGTCTCAGATCCTGTTTGCTAAGCCCTGGCTGCTTCCTGTTTCAAGTACAAAGTCCCCAGCTGCTGTCCGCCTCTCGCTGAGTTCCACATGCAGCTGTGCGAAGGGGGAGAAATCCAATAACAACAAGAATTAGAGAGGATAAATAATTCATAAACATTAATAATGTGTTTGCACTGACGGAGCAGCCGTGTCCCTCTGCCTTTGTTCTCAGTAAACAAGTCACAAATGCCCACTGCTCGGCTTTTTGGAAATTCTGAAAAGTTTAGTTGAGTTTGTGTTAGGGCTGAATAATTCTGGAATGAGAAGTAAATTGTGATTTTCTCTGATAGGCATTGAAATTACAGTAGCAATCTTGGGATTCAGTATAGATATTAAAATACTGAAATGTGAATGGCTAAACTAATATAAGAATCACATTTCAGTTTGTAGAGAATTTTTCAAATCTATTTCATAAACAAAACCAATATTTGAAGTACAATAAAAATATATTTGAAACTTTTACATGATTATTATCTAATCAGACATCAGAATGAGCTTCTAACTTTGCGTTGCCAGATCCTTCTACTAAAATCAACTCGTATTAAACCCATATAACAGGATGTGATTGTGACTGTGGAGGTGGTGACAGCAAATGGCACCTGAGTTCATTTTGTTTAGAATGTTTCACTGTGCAGTATTAAACCTTTTTATTTGTATGGAGACCAAACCAGACAAAGCAATAACATCACCAGGAAATAAAGCGTTTGACCCTCCAGAAAAGTTATACAATGCACCTTTAAGTAAAAGTACAGATACAGGGGCAAAAGATTACTCAAGTAAAAGAATCACATGAAAAAATCTAAAGTAAAATCTTAAGTAACTACCTAATTTGCCTTAGACTTAGACAAACTTTACTGATCCACAAGGGAAATTATTTGGACACAGTAGCTACTTGCTTAAAAAGTTAAACTGTGAAAATATAACCGTTTTGAACCACTAGGGGCAAGGGTGCAGCTTAAAGTACCACCTAAATTGCAGACACATTTTTTACATTGTAAGACACATATTTGGAACAATCTTGCAGTGTCTTCCTGAAGATATGAGACAGGCCTCTAATTTGACATGTTTAAATCCATTTTCTGTTTAGAAACATATAACTGAAAGATTTTTATTCTGCCCTCTTCTCTTTTAATGTCCTTTTTTTTTTAATGTAATTTCATTGTCCTTATTTTCCTTATTCTGTAAAGCACTTTGAATTACTTTATGTACAAACTGAACTATATAAATACTTACCTTCTCTATTTTGTTGTTTGTAGGAATGACACTGTGCCATTTCTTTCAGAATATCAAAATTCAGACTATATTAGAACAATGCATCAGGCATGTGCTAAAATGTGCCTGTAATTGTCTTGGTTGAGGTTCAAATATCGCACAAGAAGTGAATGAACCATAAAATGAACCACAAGAGGGCGGAAATGTCACTTTATACCCCTGTACTGAAAGATTACACATGTAGTGAGGCTTATATTAAAGCATGAGCATCACATTTTAAATATTTAGACATGCATGGGAGATCCAAATAGCAGAAATTTGGTTGAAATATAGACAAAAGGGCAGCCTCAATGCGTCAGATGAAGAGAAGCAGTAGAGCGCTTCACTGGGTCATAAAAAAGTTAAAAAATTGCAGTACAAGTGCTCTTAAATCTCAAGAGATCGTAGCTCTTACTGGAAATGATAAAAATGGGCAAAGTACAAACCCGGGGAACACTGAAGACAGACAAAAGGCTATTCTATTTCCTTCCTAAACCTTCTCTAGGTACTCCCTAGGCTTTTCTGTATATCCCAGTAGTTCTCATACGACTTAGCCTTCGTGAGCCTCACCTGATATGTCCATGATAACTCCCCCGGCTTCAGTGAGCACAGCGGCGCCCCCTGCCATGTCCCAGCAGTGGATGCCCATGTGGTAGTACGCGTCTGCAGATCCACAGGCCACCAGGCACATGTTGATGGCAGCGCTGCCCGGAGATCGGATGCTACGGAGGGAAGAGAATTCAGTTAAATAAGAACAGATAAAACACAGAACTTCTCAAAGGGATAGGCTTGTCAGCTGCTTACCCATGTACAGGGATATTGAGGATGGTCTTGACATTATCCATCATCGTGTTGAACTGTTCTGGGTCCGTTTTAAAGTTAATTTCAGTCAGCACCAGAGATTTCGTGATATCTAGAAATAGAAAACAATTTCAATACAAATAAAGTAACAGGAATGACATAGATAAGATGGTGTCTGTGTATATGATAATTAAAATAAAATGTCTACTTCAATCATTCTGGCTAAATACACTGGAATGGGCACTTTGCATTAAGAAAAATCGCCGTTGACAAAATGAGGAAATAAAGTACTAGTATAATAAAAAAATACATGTCATCCACTACCCGCATACTACTTTTCCTTCGAGGCTATCTCAGCTGGACAGTTGGTGGTTCAATATTCACTGTAGAATACTGTAATTGCATCTGTGTCCATACAGAACATGATTCTTTCCAATAGTGGTCATAAATAATGCTTGGAAAGACTTTTTTTTTTCTTCTTTTTTTTACCTGATTTAAAATCTCAAATAGGATTGTCCCGTTGTGATTTGCAGATCTGTTTTTCAAAGAAGTCGTGTAATGATCTCAAACATTTAGAACTTAAACGAGAACGCATTTTATCGTTGGCTCATGCTAGAACTTTCATGCACTCTTGCCGCCACCTGCTGGACTTCTCCCATCACTACCTTTTCTCCCTTTTACCTTGTTGTCCGGACACTTTGATAGGTTCCCCATTGCAGAAGGCTCCTTTGCCTCTCCTGGCTGTGTACATTTTATCTTCCACGCAGCTGTACACGATACCGAACTCAATCTGCCAGATGAAATGCAAGGAAATGAGCAAAGCTAAGAATAGAGTAGCTTTTTAATGAGAGTGAATGTTAACTGTGACTTTTTACACAGTTCTTTGCAACAATTATAGCTTGAAATATGCCTGTAATTACCAAGATAGAGCACTCTTTAATATTCATTCATAACAATACGACCTACCACTTTCTTAACAGTGAAACCAATGGATACGGCCATGAAGGGAAACCTGCACAAAAGCAAAAGTGGAATGAATAAAAGCTCGTGGGAATCAATTTCAATTACAAATCCGGACTCATCAAGCTAGGCTCATTTTCCACAAGTGAAGCTAATTAAAAGATAAAAATAGTAGGGAGACTAGCGCAGATAGGGAAAAGCCAATGTTATCGTGGTTGTTAATGGTTAAGATGGTGTATGCTAATTCTACCTGTGCACAAAGTTGGTGGTGCCGTCCACGGGGTCAATGATCCAAGTCGGATTGTCGGTCAGAATGCTAGGGTCTCCCGCGGCAACAGACTCCTCACCTATGAAGCTTTACAATAACAGAAAATATAGTGTTAGTAATTGGTATAATTGGCTATAGTTTGGTCTTCTGAATTCTATAGTGAAAGAAGACTTGGTTATCCTTTGCTCCCACTGATAAATGTATACTAGTTTAATGATTAAACAAAATATTATTTAAGAAAAAACAAAACATTTTTTGAATAATTAGATTCCACTTGGATAATTGGGACTGAATAAGATGCAAAAACTGAAACAACAGAGTAAACATTTAAAAGAGAAAAAGTTTAATTAGATAAGACTTCAGGACTGAACTGAAGCTGCTGACAAGTTGAAGTTAAGGCAGTGGAAGTGGAAAACTGGAAAACAGCACATGGCAATGAAATCATTGTGTGGATCTTTCTAATAAGCCAACTTTTTAAAGAGGTCAATCTTATTATAGTATATATATAGAAGCTATGTCATTGATAGTAATCTGAAGACCTCCCTGTTTAGTTTAGCTTGGCTTTGTGGGAGTGAGATGGAAAGAAGTGTGGGATTGGGTTGTTTTTTTCCAATCACTAATGAGGAAGGAGGGATTCTAATGTTCTTAATCACTATAAAGTGCTTTCATACATTTCTGTAAGAAAAGAATACATTAAATACATTTTGATTGATTGATTTTACTTCGATGGGGTATTAACTGCTACCACATAATGTATTTAGATGCCATGTTACTTTTTATTGTTCTGAAAACCCTATATTCACAGAAAACAACAACAATCACTCCCCCTTCAGAGCACTATCAACACAATCAACATGCATCCTGCTAATGAAACTACTGCACATCGCATCAGGTTTTGCACAAGTTGTTAAGCTGTTGCATACAGTTTGGATCATGTTTTTGTTTATTTATGGAAAACTGTCATATGGAAGCATGAGAGACCCAAAATTAATGAAAAATGCATGGATGACATCTGTTTATATCATCTGTTTATTCCTTAGGGATGTTTTGTTAATGTTAATGTAAAGTTCATGAGAATAAGTCACAATATTGATGCCAACAAATGAGTACACTATGCTACCTGACCACAGTCACATCACAAAAAGTCAGCACAAGAGTCAGGACTAAACAGGCTGAACCAGCATTTCAGTTTATGCAGCTAAAACCTACAACAGTTTTCCTGAAGATGTGAGACAGGCATGCATGTGACTGGGAAAGGTTTTTATTCTGCATTTTTTCTCTTTTAATGTTAATTGTATGACGGTCATTTGTGCTGTGATTTGTTTGCATTGTGATTGTAATGTCTTCCTTATTCTGTAACGCACTTTGAATTACTTAGTGTACAAAATGTGCAATGAAAATAAACTTGCCTTGCTTTACTTATTGTGACTTGACTATACTGTGACAATTAAAATATAAAATTGGTTAAACTTTTTGCAATTTCTGACTGGATAACTACACTATTGCCCATCCCCCTCACTCACTTCATTAGCAAATATAGAATACAATTGAGGGACAGAAAAAGTAAAATTATAGGCAAGTTTCAGTTATAGGCAAGTTTCAGTTATATTGACATGTATTGTTAAGTATATGAACTCCAGCATATTAAAAATTTCATTACTGAATCTTACTTTCCTCCCACACCTTTAGCCTGTTAAAACATGACTTTCACACACCACTGAATCACATGTCTTCCACTTATATGATCACATCCAACGGAATATTATGTCATAATTGATTTATCCACAACAACTGTTTTCCTTCATGATTTTCATAAAGATCATGTGTTTTCAATTCCACAATGTGAAAAATGCAGACCGTGATAGCACTATTTTTCTCTCTCCACTGCTGCTGTGAAAGCTCTGCGTTCTTTGCCCATATTTGCACCTGTGCGAGGGGTACTTTTCACGGATGGATGAGATAATGAGCTTCTCCACTTTCTGGTCCGTCTCAGTCACCAGGTCGACCGGTGAGCTCTTCTCCATGGTGGTGATGTCCTTCTGTAACGCATCACGGATCACCTGGCAAAGACATACATACATCTTCATCTTCAGAACTTCACTAGATTAAGTCAGAATCAGTGGCGGGAAAAGGAATGAAAATTTGTCCTCATAGAAAAGTACAGTTACTGTGAGAAATTATTTCTTGTTAATATCCTTATAATCTGTGTTCTTCAACAGAGTCTGGTTAATTTCATAATGTGCGTGCACAAAGACAAAGAGGCAGCATTTAGAGTGACACAGACATGCAGAGACAGGGGTTAAAAATACATGCAGCCTGCTTACTTCACCTTAAAGCTGACATAAGTGAAACTTGGGATATTTGTGTTAAGCAGAATGCAGCTGTCCAGAGAACGCTGCTCCAGCACAGGTCAAAGACTGGTTTGTTCATGTTATTTATGTTTCAAGCTCCTGTATGCAACATAACTATCCATACACTTTTTGGGCTACAGAGACAGGGTGGCCAGAGACGGGGTGGCTACAGAGATGGTTTCAGTGAAAAGCTGACACAAGGGAGACTGGGGTGTTCATGTTATTTTCAAGCTGTAAACCATACCAAATATGGAATCCAATTCAAGTAAAGAAAGCTGATGTCTGCCAAAATGACAGTATAAACGTGTGCCTGCAGCAGGGGGCTCTAGAGAGATGAGTGGAAAGTCCACAGCGATGTGATTGGACAGTCCCCATAGATGTGAGGGGAGAATCCCCAGAGGTGAACCTGTATTTCTGTTTAAGCCGAATTAAAGGAATCATATATTAAAATGCATCCGGACTTCCAGACTCTTTTCATCGCCTCCAAGGAAAAGCTGACATTACACAGCAAATAATGTACTCTTTTATCAAGAATCAAAATTGTAATTAAGTAAATGTATTAAACTTGTTAGTTTGGATGCATATTAGATCATACAAAACTTGAAAAGTGTAAAATTTATTACAATCTCATGATTAGAATTTTACTCAATTACAAGTGCAGATTTATAATTATCCCAAGAACATACTCAATTACAGTAATGCATACTTACCACTCCTAACACATTATTTTACAATAGTGCACAACATTACAATGGACTTTTGCCTTGTTTTTTAGCAATCCAGAGTACAAGAACAAAAAAATATACAGTCAAATATCAAGATAAATAACTGTTTAAAGAAAACCTAAATGGATTAATATCAGATACTTAGTTTGGAAACTAAAATATATATGATAAGTATTCAGTTCTAACCAGAACTGCGTATTTAGCAGCATTTTTCATTACAGTATTACAAAAATAATATAAATAATTCCGAAATTTTAATTACATTTCAGTGCATGCATGAGTAATAACATTGGAAAAAACAATAACCCACTTATAGTACATAGACTAAAAAAAAATATTCTCAATGTTTCCTAAACACTCCAAATTTGTACTTAAATATATCTTTTCTGTGCATGCAACTAGTCTGTTTAACTAGGATTTAAGTCAGCATCGCCTGCTTCTCCATGTTAAGTCAATTCAACAGTATGTTTTATTGCTGTTTCTCATCCAATATTAAGAAAATAAATGTTAAAAGTTACCTGCCCCGCTTGTTTTGTTACTTCCACACAGAAGTCCATACATTCTTGCCATGGGTCACTCATATTCAACACTTAAAAAAGCTACAAGAGCTATTTATACTATTTTAATGGCTAAATGAAACAGAGTTGAATGCTGCTAAACTAGCTTACAGGAAGCTAGCTAGATGCTCTTTCTCGAATATAATAACAATGACTAAGCGATTAAGTGATGCTAAACGACGACTATAGTATGCACAAAGATGTAGAGCTTTTCTGAATATTAAAATGTTATTTTGTGGACGATTAAATCACTCCTACAGGCTAGCAGCGAAGAGCTAAGTGTGAATGAAAACTACAAATGCGTGAGGGGGAGTGACGCGTGATCTGATTGGTCAAGTAATATCACGTGGTAAGTTGTTTAACAAACGTATTTAATGTTATTATTGCATTATGTTTGTTATTTATTCTTATTCTTATTTTTATTATTTATAATGTATAGTATTTTTAAAGTTTGATATTTATTTGTAATTTGCCTATAATTTTTACTTGTTCTGATTGTGAACGCCGAGGAATGTTTTAAGTCTCGTCTTAAGACTAATTTTTCTTCTTTGGTTTTTAACATTGCGTGAGTTGTGTGGTCATTTATTTATTTAGAATTTATTTTATAGGCTTTATTTATTTATTGCTATTCGATGTTTTTGCTCTTATTTATTTTACTGGTTTTATTGTTTTAAGAGTAGTATGCGTAAATCTGAGCGTTTATTTTATCATTATATTATTATTGTTATTAGTATGTTGTTAGTATTAGTATGTATTTTTGCAGCACTTTGGAAACTGTCTATGAAATGTGCTATAAAAATAAAGTGGACTGGATTGATTGATAGCCAATGCCATTTTAAACCTCCCCAGCAGATGGCAGCATTGCATTGTACTTTGGACTGCTAAACGTGCCCTTTGAAGTTGCCAGTAATAAAAAACCAGAGGAAGTTATTATACGACCACAAACCACTGCCCTTTATCACTTTGTGTTTCAAACAATACTCTGCTCTGTATAGCACTTAAATTACCTATATGTAGTTTTATTTTTCTCCTAACTCCTAACATTTCTTTTGTAGAATAATTCTTTAACAAGTATAATTATTCTGATAGCCTACAATTAAAATAAAATGCAGCAATTTTGACAAAACCTCCTGTTACTTTGTTGTATCACTTCCCTTTAGCTGAAACTAACTGATTGCAATAACAGTTTGAACTGTATTGATATAAAAACAGATTAAACATCATTTTTCATCTATAATAATCCTTTGTCATTAAAAAGGGCAGTTTACATTAGAAGTAAATACTCAACCACAAAACCATCCATCCATCTTCTTCCACTTATCCGGAGAAGGGTCACGGAAGCAGCAGTCTAATTCCCAGGGATTCCCAGACTTCCTTCACCCCGGCCACTTCCTCCAGGTCCTCCGGGGGAACCCCGAGGCGTTCCCAGGCCAGCCGGGAGACATAGTCCCTCCAGCGTGTCTTGGGTCTTCTCCGGGGCCTCGTCAAGATGGGACATGCCCGGAACACCTCAGCTGGCTCTTCTCGACGTGCAGGAGCAGCGGCTCTACTCCGAGCTCCTCTTGTGTGACTGAGCTCCTCACCTTATCTCTAAGGGAGCGCCCAGCCACCCTGCGGAGGAAACTCATTTTGAGTGCTTGTATCCACAATCTCGTCCTTTCGATCATTACACATGACCATGAGTTCATGACCATAGGTGAGAGTAGAAACGTAGACTGACCGGTAAATCGAGAGCCGACGCTGCACCAATCCGCCTGTCAATCTCACGCTTCGTACCAGAAAACCAATCACTATAATTTAAAGTCATAGTATGTCACATTTAATTCGACTTTCTAAGAAGGTTGGTTAAGAAGTTGTGGTGTCACGTGAACACAATCTATAAGCTCAGTCAAATTTAATTATGTCAGATAATTTCATTTAAAATTGCCCAGAATATAACTGCCATGTGTAGCCCTTGGTTGGATTTGAGCCAGATTTACCCACGTTATTTTGGACAAAAGTACAGAATAAATTTGACATCTATGTTTAATGTTTTCTCACCAAAAACATGCCTGAAGTTGAGTTTTGTTTCATTCATGTTTAACACACAAACTTTGCACATTCATAACAGTAAATTTTGCATTTGCAAATTCTTCATACTATAGGTCCTAGGATAAACATAAGTTTTGTGTGCTACATGCATGCTGCCATATTAAAACAGAATCCAAAATGTACAGATTTAACTGTATGACGAGAAGAGAATCATTTCAATGTTCAGCAGAGTGGGGTCAACTAAGTAGTAGATGTGTTTTTAGAAAGACTTTAAAACAAAAACGTATGAATGAACTGTGTGGAGGACAACTGCAATGATTTTAGTAATGACTGCATGAATTGAGTAATTGTTATTTAATTGTTGTTATAATGTGTGTTTTATACATTTTAATGGAACCCAGGAACCCAACCAACTCTGCAGAAGCTAATGGGCCCCCAAATAACCAGCTAACCAACTCATTAATTAACTAAAAATAAAAATAAATAATAAAAGTATGAAATAAAAGATAATAAATAAATAAACAGAGCTTATTTTATCATATGATCTGGGGGATTTTCAAGTGCTCAACCTGCTAACTGAAGTCCTATACAAAGCAGCAGTAGTAGTAGTAGTATTATAAGTAGTAGTGGTCAATCAGAATTGATTGACGACTACTACTACTACTACAAAACAGTGAGCAAAACAGCAGAGGAAAAACTAGTATCAAAATACCACAGACAAAGTAAAATAAAGCTGATGTATGAGCTACGAGACCCCTCAGCATTGGAGAGGAGCACCACCCCTGCCTTAGTCAACACTTTTATTGGAGTCATGTGGATCCACTCTTTTCTAGGACACTTGGTGAACAGCCCCTTGTCCTTTCAGACCCTGTAAGTGGAGGACTGAGGCTGGACTGTGCTGCAGACATGTGCTAGCCGACGTTGGCTTAGCGACATAGCGGCTACATCACGCTGCGCCTGTGGCTACTCGATTTAACGGTTGACCTTAGCATGTTAGCGAGACCTTAAGTTCGTGAAAATGGTAAGCCGTTTTTGTTTTTGTTTTTTTGCTTTTTATAATTGATTATTGCCATGAAATCATTTAGTTAGAGTTTTGAGTCAGGGTATAGGAGTTCAGTGCCATCTTAATGCTACCAATTGTAATTAGATTGGCTGACCCACCCCGTTGTATTCTCACATACGACCACTAGATGCTATCTACGTAACTGCTGTGTGCTGATAGTGTGTGGTTTGGTCTGACAGAAGAAGACCAGAGAGCACAGATCAGCCCAAAGTAAGAGCCGAGCTGCACCTAAAGGACCCTACCCCACAGACCTCCACTGAAACACTCCCCCATCCACATGTCCTCTCTTTAATCATCACTCACTCATCATTCACTTTTTATCAGTTAATGGTGAGCTAATAAATGTTAGGAAAGGTGAAAAAATCATCATTTCAAATTTTTGCACTTCAAAGATTGAACATAATCCTCAATCCTTTTCAGTTTCCTTTTGAAATCAACCTTGCGTACTTTGTGCTCTTGTCAAAAGGAAATTCGCTATTTAAAACAGGTCACATACACATATTTAACTGCCAACATGTAGAATGGTGTAAATACTCTGTAGTCTACAATGGTATAAATAAAAATAACATAGACTTTGGTGTTTCTTTGGCGTGGCCGCTGTTTGTTTACTTTGTTTACTTTTAGGGACCTGTGGATGGATGTGAGTCCTGTGAAGGTCCGGGTGCAGGTCTGAGGTTTCACAAGCTGTTTAATGGATTGTTTGCAGTTTACACTCATGCTGGTGAAGTGCAGCTGTGCATGTTTGGCCATTTAACACGTTCAACACAAAGTTATAGGTGCACAGTGATCAGAAATGAGTTTTATTTATGATTAAATATGACATATTCGAGAGACCCCGCAGATAATGCTTTGATGGGAGCCATCGCTCACGCCACATCATTTGATCACTGCTCTTCCTATTCATTTATATTACGTGGGGCCCATATGAGGCTTCTTGCCCCAGGCCCCCACATTTCTGTTGGCAGACCTGGATGGTGGCTTAAATGGTTTATGTTGTTGCATTTGTAGATTTATTGTAGGTTTATTGATATACTATAATATTGGCACAACATACCGTAAGTCATTTTACACTACCAGTCAAAAGTTTGGACACACTTAATTTTTTTTTTCTATGATTATTTACACTGTAGATACTCATCAAAGGCCTCAAAATCATGAACAGATATCGAATGTTGTAAACAAAAAAAATTAAACTCGAAATAACTTTTAAAATATCATCCACCCTCTGCTTTATCCCAGCTCTCAATGTGGGGTCCAGAATGTTGTAAATCAGTTTTTCTTGACCCGGATATGGCGCAGATGTGAAGTGAAAACCTTTTCAGGAGACTTCACCATGAAACTCATTGAGAAAAGGTCAAGCATTTGTAGCAACGACCACATCAAAAGCACTGAATGAGAAAGCATGTCCAAACTTTTATGCTATGCCAACAATGTAGAAAGAGCAGGGATTATAGCAGCAATTACACAAACGTGCCTAAAAGTTGACATTTAAAGTGTATTCTTATTTGACATTTAAAACTGAATAACGGTTTCTTCCTTTTGTTTTCCGTACTAGCATGCTACAACCTGCCAGATTCATACCAGCCAATTCAAAACATTTTTGATTTCAAGTAAAAATGCAGGCTGTGTCCCGTGTGATGAATTGTGAGTATGCAGTCCTTTTCTGAGGTAATATTGTGTGGCGCTTTCAAAGTTACACAATATTAACGGTCATGGGTTTTTGCATGTCTTTCTCTAGGCTTTATAGTCATCCTGCTGTGCTTTTGTCCACTGGGAGAACAGCTTGGAACTACTCCCAACATTAGAGACATCGTGATCGGGCGATGCTACGATTATATGACTCTTAACCCAGGGAAAAGGTAAAAAACAGAAAGAAAAAGAAAGAAAATCCAATGTACCGGTAAGCAATTGCAATGTCCAGTTCGAGGATGTTTGAGATGCCTGAAAAAGTCTCTTAAAGGTTATGTAAAATAGATTCTTGTGAGCATTAAGCCATGGTTTAATGTCCTCCTCAAAGCAAAACTGGAGTTGTTTTGTTTTAGATACTCATTTGAGCAGGTGTCAATACGAAAAAGTCACATTTACAGGACAGAAATTAACCTTTTCTGAATATCCTTAGAATAATCTTAAGCAAATCTTCCTTAGAAATCAAGTTTAATACTGGAGCTGTTAAGGACCAAAATAGTTCACTTTTATGGTACAAGAATGAAACTTTGCCAGATTTCAAACACCCCCAGATAAATATTTCTGGATATGCCACGAAGTCTAATTTAACACTGAATCTGAGAACTGTGCATAATCCCTTTCTTATAGTCTAATTTGCTTAGTTATCAATTTTGTAATGTTGAACCACAATTTTTTTCTAAAGCATTAAGGAAATCATGTGACTGTTTTCCTTGAGAATGTAAGAGTTGTGTAGGTTCCCTGTGGTTATGGCAATGAAAATTGAAAATACATATTTATACTTCTTTATAACCTATGTGATAATTTAAGATTATTTTCCAAAAAAGTGGGGTTTAAGCAGTAATTTAGCTCCCAGTCTTGTTTCCATGTTTGTGACATGCGCAGCACTTGGCTTTAGGGTCGAGTTAGGCTTGGTTCCATATACAGAAATGTTGGTCTTACAAATGTTAATAATCTGGTTTCATGCTCGTACCATAAAAGTGAACAATTGGTCCTTTTTGGTCCTTAACAGCTCCTTTATAAGTTTCAATTTGAACACTACATTATAACCAAATATTTGAACATGAATAGCAAGCTTGTTCTTATTGACAGAATCTTATTATGAAAATATGCTCTGGTTACATGTGGACAATTTTGTTGACTTTATCTTGAATTTGATCCAAAAAGTTACCAAAATTTCAACCCAGTAACCTATTTCCAGTCAATGAATGTAAGCCAACAGTTGGGTGGCTCCCTTTATTATGATTCTACTGTGCATCAAATTTCATGTTTAAAGGTCAAATTTGACTCTTGTGATCTTTAAGCCACATTATAATGTTACCTCCTCAAAAATGTACTTGAAGTTGTGTTTTGTTGAGAGAATAACTCTAAATATGTAGACTGTGAGTGTTAAAAATGTGTAAATAAGTATTAACACAACTCCAGGAGTATTTCTGGTGAGGAAACAACATTTTAATATAGATCAGAAAAGAGCACAATATAAGACATTGAATGAAGTAGGATTTGTTAGGGAATATTTTACTGTGGTGATGCAGAGAAGATGGAGAGGCTGAGGAGGTCAATGGTTCTGCTGCTGGCAAAATGACAGTGAGAGAGTGCATTTGCATAGTTGATACAAGAGACAGAGTAGAAAGTCTTCCTGTATATATTGACATTGACAGTATGTTATCGGTAATGTTTTCGATGCAGGTATGACTGTAAAGACATCTGGTGGCACTTTGAAACCACGATTCTCCGTCAGCCATCTTGTAACGTGACAGTGGAGGATTATCATAAGATGTTTCACCTGATGACCCAAAACTGGCCCTGTCATACGGTAAGCTAAAGATCAGACCAAGGGGCTCCATGAATGAATGCTATAGCCAGCTGGACAAGGCACCGCGGACTGTGTGGGGGTCACCGCGGACTGTGTGGGGGTCACCGCGGACTGTGGAGATCGTGCAGGGAGGCTCGCGTACCAAACCGCGCTTTGTCGACTCGCGCTGCGCCCGCCATGCTAATAGGCCCGATTTGAATTCGCGCTGGGCCGAGCTCGTACGGGGCTCCCGCATTGGACGGGAGCGACGGCTGACATGTGTTTGCATAATTGTGAAGGGAGATGAGGCGAGGTGTAGGGCGAGAGCACCTTCAAGGACTGTTTTAGGACGCGGGAATGGGATAGCGTTGCAAAATAATACCTTAAACGCATCGAATTTGGAAATAATACCGTAAAAAGCCTTGAAAAAGTTGAATTTTTATATCTGGGTCTTAAAATTCGTGCAGGACGTAACTTCTCCGTGTCGCATTTCTCCTCAAAAGTTTAATTTGTCAACCGCCATTATTTGGTTAAGTAACATAGACTAAATAAAGAGTTGTGGAACCAATAATGGCATCGTGGAACTCATTGTCAGCTGTTCATTTAAGTGAACAGCCGTCGATGTGACTGTGACTGTATTCAGCCTGTATATTCACCTAGAGCATCACCTATAGCCTTAAGCAGTATTTTGTGTCATTGTCTTGAATCCTTTAACTGTCTCTCATGACACAGTAACATAATCAGCAATGTTCCTACAAGACAAAGTACACAAAGTAGCAGTCTAGCTAATAAAAACAACACAATGAAGCTTTATATAAAATCTGGAGCAAATTGCTAAAAGATTAACATTAAAATAAAGTTAGGTTAAGGTAAAGTTAAAGTTAGGATAGGTTAAAACTGGATTAAGACTAGGTTAAAATTAGGTTAAGGTTAGGTTCAAGTAAAATTAAAGTTAGATTAGGGTTAGATTAAAGTTAGGATGAGGTTTAATTAAGATTAGGTTAAAGTTAGATTAAGGCAGGGTCAAAGTTAGGTTACGGTTAGGTTAGAGTCAGGCTCCATTAAAATGAATGCAAGTCAATGTGATGTCTTCAAGAAGCATGAAAACCCAACATGTCTGAACGTGGTTTGTGAGTGACTGAGTGAGTGATCTGCGGTGGTCAGATGACTCTTGTAGGCAGCCTCACTTCTGTCACTCGACCACAGGCAAAACTAGCGTACCATGACCAGGTATAGAGAGTGAATAATCATTTTAAAGTATCATAGAGTGTCCAACAAAGCCGTCTCTAAATGAAATGCAGTAATATTAAAAATGCTGAAACTTGTGTCTTGCCGTGTGTGTTGCAGTCCCTGTTGTGGAGTAAAACCCGGGCTCTTGTGCACAGCTACGCCTCCGTTTTAACACATCTCTGGACTCTGGAGGACACGCTGGTGGGATACATGTTCAATGACCTCATCTGGTGCAGGCAACACGAGGACACGGGTGAGTCAGTAGGATTCTCAGTGCATCCATGAAATAAAGAAAACTGAAAACAAAAAAGAAAAACATAAGATCGATAAAAGGAAACAATCTAAAATGCCTTTAAAGGTCCTATGTTATCCAAAAACTGACTCTTGAGGGTGTTAAGCCATGTTATAATGTCGTTACCTCCTCAAAAATGTACTTTGAGTTGTGTTTTGTTTCCTTCACGCATGTTTGAGTAACTTTTTTTTGTTTGTCTACATCTCCAAAGCTCAAAAACCTCTGATCCACCTTGTGATGTCATGTAGTGATAGCTTTCAAATTAACAACTAAATTTTTTACCTTTTTTCAGTAGAGATTAGCCATTCCAGGGATGAAATTATCCAAATTATTCTAGTGTGTGGAGTTTAAAACGCAGTGGAGCACTTCCCGCTTTACTGCATGACATCACAAGGTGGAATGGAGTGTTTCTGTCTGAGTATTCAGTAAGTATTCAGCCTAAATGTGCAGGGTTTGTGTGTTAAACATGTGAATAAAACAAAACACAACTCCAGATATGTTGGTGATGAGGAAACTAAAGCAAGTTTAATGACACGTAAAAAAAGTTATATATTTTCTCCTGAATGATACAAGAATTTTGGAAAGGAGATGTCTGTGCTGTAAATTACTGGCTGAGGTTGGATTGTCTCAAGTGTTTCTCGCTATAAGGTCCAGTTCTAGTCCGTTCTGGATTCCAATAGAAAATAGAACAGCTGCTCAGGCATTTCCATTGTAGCACTGCTCTTCAATTATCTGCAATTCCAACCTTACCTTACCTTGAAAAACATGCATTCTTCAAGTGTACTGGGTTGCAGAGTGGAAAGCGATGAGTTTAATGCCAGGCTGTGGAATATTACAGGAAAAGAAATAAAATATCAGTGGAGACAAACTGATGGTAGATTGTCCATCAAAAAAGTTCCATATTGTTGTATTGGTGGCATTTACTTTACAGCACAGTTATAACATGGGAGCAGCTTTTCTTCAACTTCTCCATCTCTTAGTTTCGTCCTGGTTTAGTCCTAGTTTAATTCTGGGAGTTTTTTGTATTTTTTTCCTCCACCAAAATATCTGGCTCTCAAGAATGTTGTTGAAAAGTCGTGAACTAGAGTCTCCAGGGTAACTCACAGCTGTGTCTTTGGCCCAGATTTCGATTTCGGAGCATGTCCGGAGTGGTCGTCCTGCCAAAATCACCCCGTCTACTCCCTTTGGTTACTGGCATCACAGAATGTAAGACACAGAATAAATGAAGGAGACACTGCAGGTGAATAGGGAAAAAAGAGATGCCAATTTGAAACTTTATCTGTACTTTACCTACATAAATATTTGAAAAAAATGTATTACAATTTTTTGATCTCAACATTTGGGACACATGAATCTCAAAATGGATGGGGCCAGGTTTGAATTTCTTGCGTCATCTTGTTGTTAAACTAGAGGCAAAAACATGTACAAGAAGTTTGGATATCTTATTTAGTGTTTGAGTAAACCTGATCTGCCAAAAAATAGCCTAAAAATTCATATTTCACTGTTTGCATTTACTGGCAGGCATGAGCTTTTTCCGCGGATTTGCAGAATTCCGTTTTTTGTTTTTTTTTAAGAATCTGGTGGTTCCTGAGATTCATGCAAATCTGTAATAAAATTTGTGGGACGGTGGGGGGGTCCACTCTGATCTGAGTAACACTGCCAGGAAGTCGTCGTCTGCATGGTGTTTGTGATGCTAGGACCTCGTAATATTTCTCGTGCATATTCATCGATGCCGTGTGCACATGGGTCTTAACCACAGCCTGGTCCCAAGCTAAAGCAGCTGAAGAAATTAAGTCTTGTTTTGACCAAGAAGAATTTGCATCAAAGCCACGTGCATTTGTCACAAGCTGCATAGATATTCCTTATGAGCCAATCAGCTACGTTTGTAACTTCCGAGGCTTTGATGACGAAGGGGAATCGGCCAATCAGAATTCAGGGCGTGGGAAATCCTCGCCGTATCGATCGATAGCAAGCGGGTGCCCCGGCTGTACCAGTTATATTAATTCACAGAGTCGACTCTGTTCAAGACTGTTCATCTTGTTCACTATTCAGGGAATTCAGTAAACACCAAGTTTAGGGATCTGGAATCCTTTCTGGTATGAGTGGAACATACAGTGTAGGATACTGCTCATGTAAATATAAGCCCCTTTTATGGAATAGATCTGCATGTATTTAAATGGACAGTTTGCTGAACAATGCAGTAGTGAATATCAAAACACAGGTCTTAATGATCATGTACAATAAAAATGACTGATTATACATGTATGACCATATAATGCAATCTTGTCATCTGTTGCTATAAAGCCTCTATGTAATCCCAAAATTAGATTTAATATTTTGCCCAGATTGCACCACAGAGCAACTAAAATCCAAAGATTTTCCAGGGGCCCCTGAACCCCCGGCCTATTGGTTGTTAGGAAATTTTCGAGACTTGTGTATATATCTCCTCCCACTTTAAACAGTTATATGTGGGAGCCAATCACCTCTCTTGGTAACAAAGGTCATGTTTTTGGAGTTTATTCCCCTCGTTTAAAGGTGCTCATTGTAACTTTTTGGTTGGAGGTCCGTCACCTGCTTGGATACGTCATTGCTCTGCCTAGAATGTTCCACAGTATGACATTAAATGGCTCTACCTTACATTTAATAAATAACAGGTGGCTTTATAACTCCGAAATGCCTAGAAAAACAGGCACTCTTGACAATGAGCAGGGTCACCTCTCCACAGATCTGACCTGTAACTTGGTCTGGTTTGGTCTCCATGAAGATAGAAAGCACAGTGAACCTTTAAAGATGGTGGGTAAACATCAACGTTGAATAACCAAGGTCTGTGTTATTGGAGATGAACCGTCTGTTCCAGAGAAGAGCCCCGGCGCCCAGTCTTACAACCCCAAGGTCCCTACATCTTCACTACAGCCTTAATTACACATTGTTTCATTGAACATTAATGGTGCATTGTGCAACTTTCCATGTGGAGGGTCCGCTACCATGGAGATCTTTTTGGTTTACTTGAAATTGTTCACAGTGTGATATTAAACTTATATATTTACACGGAGACAAACACTATACCAATATACAGGTCCAATTTGTGCAGATTTGACACCGCTTACAATAGAATGCTTTTTTTAAGGTACTGTTTTATTGTTGGGAAAAAATAAATAAATATATAATTATATAATAAGGAAGTTTATGCATAATGTGGTGCCTTCCAAAGAAAACAATCTTAGCATATCTCCATGGACACAACCAGGTGCTGGATTTGTACCAAAAAAGTTACATTTACATTAAGCATTGATCATTGACCGTTGATAAATGGTCACATTTTAGCACTTTTCCACCTGTAAGGTACGTGAAAGAACCTGTCACTCACTCACAGAGTTTCCCACTCCAGTGTACATTGCACTTTTGCATCTGTGCCTGTCAATCTGAGTAGACAAATCAGACCACATCCTGCCCACAGTGTCCTCACACAAAATCAGCTAGAAGAGTCTAAACTCTGAGTTGCTAAAAGTGTGTTTCCTGGATGTACTTGAGGCTTTACAATACAGTGTACATTTCAAAAACCATGTAACTTTACATTCATGAAGCACACAGCCAAGAGAAGCCTGTATGTACGATTTCTCAAACTTGGATTACATATATGGGAGTAAAATATATGATTACACATTATTGATACTTTGCAGTGACATCATACTGGGGGTGTTCGACATGTATCTACATGGTGGAATGTTCAGTTATTGCCATGGTGACACAATGCACACATTAGCAAACACTGTCAAAACAGTTTGAAGACTCTAGAAAAAAATACAAAATAGATTTAAACAACTCATTTTAAGCTGCCTGTGATCAGTATGAGCATTCACAGTCCTGTTTAGGTATGTGATTTTCAACAAAAAGATGAATGACTGACTAAAAAACTGTTAATGCTAATGCTTGTGACCGTAATTGTATGTGTGAGAGAGCACAACGTCTCACATCTCACAGTGCTTCCAGTTAGCGTCACACCCCCAAGGAACAACGATGACATCAGCTGCAAAGTTTCAATAACACAAGAACATGAAAATTAACATTGGTATAGACACGTATCATACAGTAAGTTCAAACATTTTAACAGCACCTTGAGCTCCACCAGAAGGTTTAATCTTCACAGCAACAAAACCAAAGTTTGCCTGTAGTGTCTCCCTATAAAAATAGGCTGCCTAAAGGTCCAAATGTGTAAAATTGACGTCTGTGAGCTTTGAGTCATGTGAGAATGTTATTTCCTCAAAAACATACTCAGAATTGCTTTTTGTTTCATTCGCAGTTTAAGTAACCCTTTATTATTAGTC
>KN494922.1:17609-50346 GCA_000787155.1 Scartelaos histophorus | reverse complement strand
CTTGGACTCCTTTGGTCATTTTGAGTCAAAGTGCCACTTGTGGGCTTCCCTCAGATGTGTCACATGATCCGCCCTCGTAAAAGTGAAACAGTAACCACATTCCACAACACGCTGCTGTCCATGAATAATACATGAAGGATTATCTACTGGCTCTTTTCATTCAGGCTTAATCTACAGACACACAACAGCTGGAGTAATAGTATTTACTTCATGTATTAAGATTCAGTTTTATAAATCAGCAGGGAGATCCATTAGGAGTGTTGTCTTAATACATTTTTAATAGTGTTTATGTCAATGATAATAAAAAACAACACTATTTTATGTAGGTCAAGACCAATCTAAAACTATTCTGGAAAAAATTTAGCACAAGTTTAGTATTGATTTTGCCTGACAAATCCAAAACAATAGCTCCGTATTTTGTATAAGGATTAATATCAGTTTGGTCCTCACTCCCTCTGAGCACCTCAAGCCCGGTCCAAAGTAATCGTCCAATCAGAATAGAAAATATTTTTGGCAAATGGTTACATATTCCTTCAATGCACTCAAAGCATGATTGACAGCGTTTAGTGTTTCGATCATTGATTCAGCAGAAATCTGCAATGTTTTCAGTGTCTTGTGATATTTTTTTCCTTTACTTTTCCCCCAATATGGATGGAGCATGTGTGTCCCCAACTGGCTAATGCACCTGTCAATCAGGCCCATTTAAAAAAACAGGGAGATTCACTGGTGATCAGACTCACATATGTGTAAGTATTGCAGAAGTATTCTGGATCCCAGGCAAAGACTTATTAATATCTGGGTATAGATTTTTTTGACAAATGAATAGTAAAATGTCAGTTTGGTCACACACACATTGCATTAGCTGCACACTGGAAGTGGACTGAGCATGTAAATAATTCAAATGACATTAATGAAGGTGTAAGTATATCCAAAATATGTCTATAAAAATGAATTAATAAAAAAAAAATCAAAATGAGCAAAAAGAGCCAGTTGCTAATTGCGTGTGAATATGGACAATCTAAAACAATTTGAATATTTTGTTAACCCATCTCCTGACAGACAAGATTTATGAATTACCACAAATTAGCTTATAGGAGTGGGTGCCAGACTAAATATGATATTATATAAAACTGTGCAAATGAAAAGGAAGAACATTGAAAAAGTTGAGCATATTAGACTGGCAGAGGAGAGTCCAAATGACTTTCTCAGTTTTGACTTTATCAGTTTGAATTTTTAATTTCCAGAGTGGCAACCTTGAGAAGATTAATCAAGTTTAGTTATGACACATCCTGTATGTAGCAATGCATTCCTCCCAGACGATAAACATCTACATGTTTTCACATTCCAGTAAAAGCATCTTGAATATCAGCCATCATTCAAATATGACATTTCTGAGGAATATTTTTGGCATTTTCGTATCAGCATTTTTTTTATTTATTTTTTTTTATGTTAGGGCAAAACCCTAAAACACATTTTGAACCAGGGTCATGCCAGGTCATGATGTAGCCCACAAAAGCCCCTGGCAGCTTGTCTCTTGACTTCCTGTGTAAAAAGTACATTTGTGTGAAATTGTTGTGAGACACAGAAGCATATGATCTGTATGAAATATTTGTCTCCAAGCGTTACAAGAGGCCTTGTCCTCCGGAACCATCCAGGAATCCCACCACTTTCATCTCCACTTCCACTCATCAGAACAAACTTAATAAAAGAACACGACATTCACATCAACACTGCAGATCACATTTTCACTTTTAAAAAGGATGCAATTATCTATGATTCAATTTACAACGGAAAAAAATCTCAAATATTTCCGTAAGCAGTTTTTTTCACACACTTATTGACCCAAGTGTGAACCAAGTGATAATGCTAACTTTTACAGGAAATGATTTATGTTGCCGTCAAGAAAGATATTTGTATTTATATATATTTTTGGAGCTCCCAGGGCAGCAGCTGACAAGATAACGTCTCTCACTCAAGTGCTCACGGCTCCTGTTCCTATGACAATCAAACATACCACGCTGACACTTCACAGATGAACCACCAAGAGCGCCTGCTATCTCCCACTTTCATCTACAGCCAGGAATATCCTAAAACACTCAAGTGAATCCAAAATGGCCGCATAGTTTCACAGGATTGACAGTAATAAAAAAGGCCAAAAAGGAAATCAGGGGTCAAAAGTCGGCACCTCTGTAACCGAAATGACTGGACACAATGTGAGTGGAGCGTTCTCACGAATGGACTTGCGCTTGAAATAGCTTTGCCTGCCCCCCAGACAGGACCACTAAGGACTAAACTTGTGTCATAATTGTGAATTATTTCAGAATCTCAATTATTAAAAACATGAATTCATTTGATTAATTGTCCAGCCATAATACAAATACCTGGATTAGACAACATGACTTTTGGTATTTGAGACTTCAAAGTCTGTGAGTATTCCTAATACCTAAAACTAGTATCAGTAGTGGTACATTTTCACTTAGTAATACAGGTCATTGGTAGACAACAGTCACAGCAGGAGTTGAACAATGTTTTTACCACTGAGGTTAGAGGGTCCCTTTGACACCACACTTTGTAAGACCAAGTCCAGAGTTGAAAACATGAGTCCTATGTGCAAAAAAGGCATTGCCCATTGCAAAAAAAAAAAAAAAAAGCAGCCAGGTGTGTTAGCCAGAAGTTGGTCAAAGTGACTTTCAAAGAAACACTGCATTCCTTTCCTTTTTACATCTAATTGACTCATAGCTTAGAATATTTTGTATATACTTATTATAACTGAGCAGTTGATGCAAAGACCATTTCTGATGCCACAGCAGGTCCACCAAAAAAACTATTCCATTGCAGTGTGAATAATTGTGGTGGGTAATTCTCCCGTCACACGTGTGACATTCACACAACAATTACGTTTTTCTTCCCGGCTTCAAGCTTAGGCATTAATGGAAATCTTATAAATACTGAGGCAAGTGTGTGTGTCACGTGTGTGACTCACAAAAATGGATTTTTGATAAGTTATCTTAACTAGTGCAAAACTCTGTGAACATTAAAATATTTTAAATACTTGTTGTATTTTAAATACAACAAGGCCCAATTATACTTCATAAGAACTTTTCTTACATTGTAAAAACAGGTTTTACACTGCATAAATAAACTCAACATATAACCCATAACCACTAGAGCCACATCAGCCCGTTTGAGATGATAATGTGTTTAATGCAGCTTTGTGCATGTTAGTTTACATTTTACAGAAATGAAACATGGCTCATTTGCATAAATTATAAACGCTGAAAAAAACAGCTCGCTCCTATTGCACTGATGTGATCAGCTTCTGTGGGACTGAAGGACCCTCAGACTCAGTGGATTATTCGTGTTGTTTCTGTGGCAGAGGTGTTCTCATGGTGAGTCTGTTGAGCTCACTCATGCACAGGCCTGTACCGAACCCAACGTCCTGTACCAAAACAGTTCGGTACGAACACACGTACCTTTACACTGCTAGTATAGACCTTAAATATAAACAATAAAGTATGTAAAAAGACTAACCTTGGCTGTAAATTCGACACTTCATTGGCAACATTTCCTTCGCTTCCCTCCATTGCTCAGTCACAATTTGTTTATGCCTCATGTAGATTTTTTATGCTAATTTCTGCTCATGTGCAAAGCGATTTACAACAGAGTACAAATATCATAGGCTAAAACAAGAATTATCAATATTGAAATATTTTTTGTGTAGTTTTTTGCATATCATTTGCAGTGGTCACACATGTGACTGTCACACATGACGAAATAATAATGTAATAATAATATGCAACACAGTTCATTTTATATACTTTAAGACTACTCTGTTCATTTATAACCTGAAGTATGAAGTTAATAGGAAACTATACATTTTGTTTATGCCTCATGTAGATTTTTTGTGCTAATTTCTGCTCATGTGCAAAGCGATTTACAACCGAGTACAAATATCATAGGCTAAAACAAGAATTATCAATATTGAAATATTTTATTTATTTGTGTAGTTTTTTGCATATCATTTGCAGTGGTCACACATGTGACTGTCACACATGACGAAATAATAATGTAATAATAATATGCAACACAGTTTTCATTTTATACTTTAAGACTACTCTGTTCATTTATAACCTGAAGTATGAAGTTAATAGGAAACTATACATTTCATTAAAAAAATAAATGAGTCTGTAGTGTCACATGTGACATATCAGTTTTATAATGTTCAATTTGACCCCTTAAAGCCCCTAAACCCCTAAAGGAAAATGAAAAAATACAAGAAATGAAAGGTTTAAGTGCATACATTGATTCTACCAGATATGCTAAATACAATTATGCATGACAAAACCTTCATCATTTGCAGAAAAGACCCTTAAAATCTAAAGTGATTTAGTGAGCCATATGTCCTCATTAATAACCATTACCCCCTGAAAATCACAATTCTCACAATTACAATTACAATTCTTGAAAGCTGGTCAACATACCATTAAAATATAATATATAAAGCCTTAAAAAAAATCTACAAATATATTATACAAGTAGTTTTGAAATGTTGCCATGCAGGCTCCATTTTCAGAGAATGACCCTGGTTAATTAATGTAAAACGTTTTCCTGGGGACTGCTTGAATATGAAACCTTTTATCAGAGTTTCTTTTGAGATTAAGAATTCCCAGCGAGTCATTCCTGTGCCTGCTTTGAACTCGCCTGAACGCTGAAGGCTAAATATTTACACATCAACCCCTTGTTTGTTTAATGTAACAGCTCCTCTCCCACTGTGGGGTAAATGAATGAAAAAAGTCTGGAGCAGCTGATGAGTCCCAGGCACATTCACGTGAGCTCGTAATAACCTCCTTTTCAGGACATGAAGCGGAGTGGTCTGTGCGAGCGTGCACGTGCAGCCGGCGAGCGTGCGTGAGCCGCTCTCCTCAGTCTGCTGACTCTGCTGTCTCTGCTCAAAAGAGGGGATCTGTGCATTTGGGCTCTGGCTCCGGTCCAGGAGATTAGGCAGAGCAGAGGTGCAGGCCGGGCCGGGCCGAGAGGCCATTCCACACAAAGCAGGACAAGAGCATCAGCTGAGAGGGGGCAGAGGGGAACACAGGAGTGACGTGTGAAGGCAGCCACCAAAGACCTGTTAGAGGTGTGTGGGTGTGTGTCGCCAGAGTCTGGAGGGAACAGCCCAAAGAGAATCGCAATGAAAGCTTTGGCAAATCAAACAAGGGCTGCACAATTAATCTAAGCAAAATGACTTATTTGAGTCATTATCATCGCAAAGGCTGCAATTATTTAGATAATAGAATGTCCTTTTCAAAGAAGTTTAGTTTAGACCAATACAAACATGTTCTGAAAATGATAAGCTTCTTGCACTAGCTTCAGTTAAATAGAAATCTTTGTGCGGGCTTAAAGATGCATTGTGTAACTTTTCTGTTGGAGGATTCGTCAAATGGAGATGTTATTTTGTGCGGGCTTAAAGATGCATTGTGTAACTTTTCTGTTGGAGGATTAGTCGAATGGAGATGTTATTGCTTTGTCTGGAATGTCCCAAAATATGACGTTAAACCTTTCTATCCTCACGGAGACCAACTTAGATCAAGTTACAGGTCAGATCTGTGGAGAGGCAATACCTGTTTTTATAGGGTATTTTTTTAGCAATAAAACCGACTTTAATTAAATAAATGTAAGGTTTAATGTTATATTGTGGAATATTTTAAGCAGAGCAACAACATATTCATAAAAACACAGTGCACGTTTAAAACAAGCTTTTTTAAAAATATGATAAACATTTTCTTTCCCTTCTGCCTGTGTCCTCTATACCTCCTCACGACATGGCAATATTAATAGTTACAATGAGCCCCCCACAGCCATATAATCCATGTTTTACAAAAAATACGAGCTGAATATCCTTTCTATTTCTCCTGTAATGGCAAGATACCAAAATGCTGTTGTGTTATGAAAAGATGGAAAATAACCAAAGCGCGAGAGCCAAAACAAAATCATAGTCAATATTTCACTTGTGAATGAACAAAACTGTAAAGCCGTGTGTACGCCATGTTGTGTGTAATCCTCCATCTGTTTACATTGTAAGCCTAATTCCCTTAAACCGAGCATCTGTTTGACTGGAGTGTGGTCCATTCATACATACGTCACGCATGAAAAACAATCAGGAAAAGGAAGTTCTTAGTGAGTGGAGTGATCCTGGAGGTGTGTCATCCACAGCCTCTGTCGGAAATGCTTTGGACACGGCACACGTGGACCGAAGCCGAGGAGAAAATGGATAGAGTTACAAAACTATTCGCCCGAAATCTTGCATATTACTGGAAAGATCAAGTACAGGTTACTCACTCACTCCACACCCGAACTACTAAAGTCACTAAACACTGACTCAATTTTAAGTCATTCGCATTTGAAATTTGCATTGGATCAAAGTTGTGAGCATCATAAAAGCAGTTTTGATCAAAATAACTCAAAAAGGTCTCAAAAGGGAGAAAGATGAAGTACCTTGCCCAAAGACACAACAGTAGTATGCACTGGGGGGTGGTTGAAGTTTGAATTGAAATATGCAATTGAAAAGTGACTATTGAAAGTTGAAAGAAATCCAAGGTACAATCACGCAAAAACAATGTATGATGTCTTGCCCAAGGACACAACAAAAAATATCCAGTTTGAGTGTTATGATTATTGTGAGTACATTTTTTTTCTTATCATTATATTTTGGCCCACCTGAATAACAACAACTATCAATTCATCAGATAATCTTAACATTTCTGCTCCAGACAGAGACACTACTTTGGTTTAATGAGCAACAGAACTATGTAACTGATAAAAAACAAATAAAACTAAACAAGTCTATGTCAAATCCTTCAGTTCTTGGTCAAAAATGAACCCCTTTAGTGATTCCACCGTTATATGGAACTACAATCTGTGGTACATCAGCAGTAACTGAACTGGCCACTGCTGATGTCTGATAGTGAAAATAAAAACAGCCAACAGCACACACACCAGCACAGAGGTACACACACATCTCAAGTCCCAACCAACCATCTCATTTGTAACTATTAAAGCGCTTCGGCAAAGTTGTGTTAATGCAAAATGTATTAGGAGCCTTGGTGAAAGCTGGCATCTGTTGTGTGAATGAGAGCCTGGTGAAGCATGGCACGCCGCTCAGGGTTCTGGTGCCACATTTGTCTCTTTTGGCAAAACGGGCAGATCAGAGCCTTGTGTGAGGGCTGAATTTTAACAAGAAAAAGAGGACTTCTGGCAAATACAAATGTCTGACTAAAGCAGCAAATACTTTCACTTTTAGATAAACGCAATACTTAATACTCAGTCTGTGTGATAAAAGAGAGTGAGACGGTGGTAAACACACTTTATCTTTTGGACTTGATGTTTTAGCTTATTACTGATAAGTGCTGTTTTTTTCAGCTTACTATAACCTACAATATACACTGTAGCCCAAATAGGTCACTTCAACTACTCTAAACTGTCTGAAAATGTGATTTAATCAGCATCAGCATTAAATCATAACAGTATTATGATCATGTCTGCACACATTTGGAGTTATGTATAATGTTGTACTAATAATGTACTATCTGTGGGTGGGAGCATAAACGTTTCAAGCATGAAGCAGTACAGGGCTCTTTGTAATAGCCTGAGATTAGCAGAGGTGCCATTTCTGAGCAGTCTATCAGTGTCAGAGACAGGCCTGTCTGAGGAGGACTGGCAGGGGTCACCTGTCGGTGAAGTACCTGTACGGGAGCTGTCCAGGAGCAATGTGCTAGTGCGAGGGCTAGAGAGGCGTGAAAGAGCCAGGGGCCCCAGGGGGCCCATCTGTTGTGAGTGAATAAAGTGTGCTCAGAGGGGGGACTGCAGGCCTGCTCTAAACTCCAGGCACCAGACAGCTCCATTAATCAGAGCAGGATGGGCCTGCTGGGCTCTGTGGCACTGACGAGGTGTCACTGCCATGTTTTTACAACTGTCCTCCAACAACACAAAGTCATACAAGACGTGTGGAAAACCATTCATGAGCCACTAATAAACAAACATTATTTTAACACGCAGGGCTCAAAGTCTTGGTTTCACACCTTTTCAAAATAAAAACATGTAAAGAAGAAATGTAAGTTCTATTACATTATATGGGCACTATGTGTGCCAACAGCAGGTACTGATGCTCATGCACCAGCTTATATACACCCCAGTGTTTTTGAAAGCACATCCACATTGATTTTATAATGTAGGGCTATTTTTAGTCTGAAGGCAGCCTAAGTCCCAGTTGGCATTGTGTGTGCCACATCTCCAGCAGCTCCGACCCGTCCCCAGAGAGAAGAGGGTGCCAGGGGTGACAGGGTGCAGCCAACGACAGGGACAGAGACACGGAGGAGCACTTTTATAGTATGATTCAGCAGAGTATCAGTGTCCACAGATGGCAGGCTGAGTCCTATTGACTTACATAGAAGGGGGTGAGAGACACTCCAAACTACCCCAGGGACATATTGAACAAGGTGAGCTCACAGGGCTATTTATAAGTATTTAAAAATGAAGATGAGAAATGAGAAAATGCAAGATAGGCATTAGTGAACACAAATTCTAGATCATTCTTGAAACTTGAAAACTGATCTCAGATAAGAGCCTCAAGAGTTTAGATTCATGACTCGTACAGTTAATATCTTTGCATAACCTTTAACAGGTTACTTAAGTTATCTGCCTTTTCTGTATGTTCTCACTTCACGGTGATTGGTGAAAAGCAGCATGTCATTCAGAGCATGACCAAGGTTGACTAATAGGAGTGGGTGTGTCGGTGTTTAACCAAAAAACTGCATTTAACAAAGGAGCACTCGATCACATACTGTCGTTTAAAATTTCAAAAGAGATTGTCAATACATCTACAATGAAATATCTTGGTGGGGAGGGCATTAACTCTGTAGTTTAGACCTCTACAAAAAATGTTCTGAAATGCAATATGGTTTTTATATTAGTTAAGCACTTTAGATTCCTGTCTTCTCTGAAAGCTCAGTATTTTTGATTGTGTTTAAAATGTGCACTCTGATCTGATTCTGAAAACAAAAGTAGCTAAATCATCCCCAACTGTATATGTTTTACAAATTCTGTTCTACAACTGCCTTGTACTGTGTGTTGCATCCTTGAGGTTACTTTCCCTTTTACATTTGACTAGAGCCGTCCCTCACCTTATTAGTGGCACGGTGCATTCTTTCCTGCAGATAACTGGAGTGACAAACACGGGGGCGCGAGGACAGGACCAGGGCTGCAGAGGACGTCCCGGGACCCCCTCACCGTCCAACATTTCACACGGGCCTAAAATAACACACAATGAGAAGAGACAGAGGGGAGGTGAGAAAGTGATTTGGCTTGCTCCCAGCGTGTCACTGGAGACATTTGGTTCAAGACTGATGACTTCTCTGCTACTACAGTAACTGCACAATGCTACTCTAGTCAGTATTACTAAACAGAAACATGCTGGCTTTACAAATGTCAAAAAAGTCCCATACTCCTTTTAGAAAGCTAGTTATGACACTGAGGCATAAGAAAGTTTAGTGAACTAGAGGCAGAATATTGAGGCAGTAGTAAATCTAACAGGGGTGGTTGCAGGTAGTAGTTGTAGTAGTAGTAGTAGTACAAGTTCCAAAAGTAGAAATAAGAAGAAGAAATAACTGGTATGTTAAAATTAAATATATTTGTAGTATATGATATTCATGACTGGGGATAGACATGGGAATTAACCACCAATTAAGCCTGAATACAATTCTATAAAAATTACTATTAAGATATTTCAGTAAGATTAACAGTAAATCTGCTTGACGAGAGGCTATGGACTTAAAATAATAGGGGATACCCGTCACATTTGAGTCATATTTATTCATATTGTACATGCAGTTTTCTTATAAAGTGAAATGTCATTGCTTATCACTAGGCCTGAGTGACATGAAACTGTTGGCTTTTATAATAAGGTTTATGAAGACAAGCTAAAGGCATTTCTAAATAAACCTCAACTTAAACTTTGAAAAGAAATGAACTGAAACTCTATTTGTAACCTACAGTAAATAAAAGGATAGTTCAATTGCTTGGTCTTCTCTCTTCTTTGCATGTTATAAAGTTCTACCCAGTGACCTGCAAGTCTGCCACTTGTATGGAGATGTCTTGGAGATCCACCACATTAACCTTTAGCTAAGCCTTTAAATCAAGCTAATGAATTCTGCAGACAGACAGCAGCTGACCTCTGACCCCCGATGAGCCAGGCCAATGACGAGACACTATTAATATTTCATTAACACCGTGGTAACGAGCAGTAAACGATGGCGCACTAGTCGTTGCCTAGTCATACATACTTGGACTGGTCATTTTGTAGCAGATTAAAGACGACACTTAGGATTATAGCAACTGATGTGCATTTCAAAGTAGGTAGGAATTTTAGAAAGCAATTTAGGTCATTACTTTTCAGACAATTATGGTGCAAAACCTTGTTAAGATAAATTGTCAAGATGCTCAAAAATAATGTGTCCATATAATCTTATACATGTATGTATCTGGACTAGTTTGAAACTTGATTTTGCCAATTACAATTTTGATTAAATAATAATATTACATATTTCATATTGACTTTTCACAAATAATAGTTTAGACCTGATCAAGACTTGTTTGGTCCTATTCTAGCCCTGATTAAATTCTGGTTTAGTCCTGATCTAGTGCTGGTTTAGTTTTGGTTAAGTCTCACTTTAGTACCAATTCTGAGCCTGTGTGTGAATAAGTATTCACACATAAACTGTTAATCCAGTTTTTCTTCAATCTCTCTCAAATAGACTATGATTGGTCAATGAGACTCCAGGGAGATTTGTGTCCTTGAAAAAAAAAAACAAAACGAACAATATTTGTCATCTTTTTCATTCCAGGAAGTTAAATTCCACTTTAACTCCGCCTACATACGATTGCACTTTACCACCAGTGCCAGTGTCACCATGCAACAATGGCTATGGCGTTTCTGGCACAATAACACAGCAGATTTCCATATCAACCAGATTTGAATGGCAAAATAGATTCACTGGCTGAAAAGAGGTTTAGTCTGGTTGGACTTTGCAGCACATGTCCGATTACTCAGTCTTTTTAACACAGCCCACATAAGCTTTACCTGTCAGTGCCGAGGGTAAACAACCGTCTATCCATCTCCGGGCCCCTCCTCGCCTGTCAGGTCAACAATGGACGCCAGAAAGCCACTTATTAAACGTGTGGGCAGGCAGTCTCTCAAGAGCACCACTCCAACAATACCATGACACATAAACACAGTTATGTAGGTCAGTCCAGCAGTTTGTTCTGAGGTAAGCTGACTGCTAAATCAAACGGACCCATCGCTCTGGCCTCTGACTCATCGCTCCGATGGTGAGCCCAGGAAGAGCCCAGGAAGAAGAGCCCTGAAGAACCACAACACTGCCCCAGTGCTGCTCTCCAAAAGGTGAAGGCCGGGTTTGTGCCTGGAAAACATGACAATTCATAACTATGTTATTTGGCTTTGTATTTTAAAGAATTCATAGAACTCTGGTTACATTGAAAACCTCAATGGCAGATTCCCATATTTGAATGTCGGTTAGGCCAGTTTAGTCCTAGTACCGAGTCATGGTTTTGTCCTCTTTTTCACTGTGTTGTGTCATGATTTAATCCTTTTAATATTACTTTTAAGGCTGTACCTGTCTTATACTAGAAAGTGAGAGACAAGAACAGTGGACTAACAGAGGACATGTGGGACCTAGAGATGCAACAATATTCAATATAATATCGAATTGTTCAATACTGGTGTCACAATTCGATATATAAGCGGTGTCACAATTCGATATATAAGCGTTCCTTCGATACACACATGCATGATAGTGTAACTCCTAGCAATCTATAAGAGTAGACTGGCTATATTTTGAAATATAAAATAGCCTTAGAATAATGAAAATAGAGCTTATTCTTATTTTCACTAAATATCAATTCTGAGCTGTAAATCATTGAACCAAATTATTATTTAACTAAATTACTTCACATATAAACTACAACTTCATAGTGGTACTGTGTATGTAATGTTTTCTTATTATAATGTTATTATATTAGCAGAAAAATTAACAGAAAAATAACCTTTTTTTCGCATCTTAAAATGTATCAAAATCAAATGGAAGGAAAACTGTATGATTGCATCCCTAGTGGGCGCCCCCTCCCTCTGTACCCAACCCCCTTTGGCTCTGTTTGCATCAGGGTGATTCAGTGCCGCATAATCTGACATGCTGCATGTTAAAATAATGCTGGTGAGAGTAAAACTCATTTCACAGAAATAGTGCAACATGGAGACAGTTACTTTTCCATTTGATGCTAATATATATGCAGAAGAATGGAAAATGTTGAGAGGCTGTGCAGAAGAAGCAGTTTCATTTACCCCAGAAAGTCTTATATTTTAGTGATTTTGAGAGAACTAATCATGATGCTTTCCACCACTACCTTCAGTTTTGATGTTTCAGACAACTTAAAACTTAACTGTCAAGTCTACTGGTGAATTCAACCTGAACCAAAACCTGAACCTGAACCAAAAGCAATATGCTTTTTTATGTGCCTTTGAGCAAGACAGTAAGCCCAAACTCCAAAATGATCTTCAATAACTGAGTGCAAAAGTAATGATGATGTACACTGTAAAGTACAACAACAAGCTCCAACACAACTTCAAACTATCAGTATTTTTTTTTTAAATAATAAATATCACTGACTAAAAAAAATCCTATTTTACAAGTGGTTAAACAGATTTTGTATTGAAATGTTCAGAATCAGCACACATACTTATTATGACACATATCTATGCTTTGAGAGAGGTTCTCCTTACATCTGATCAGCGATCAGGCCCTTCCATTGTAATTTGAGGTTGCAACGTAGTCTCTAGTCAACACGAGATGGAAAATAGAAACTGGTCGTTATATAGTCCTTTTACAAAGAATGAGCTTCAGGAATCTTCCATTCAGCCCAAATCACAGAAAGTAGTGTCAGTGACTGCATTTGCCGCTCATGTTCTTTCATGTAAATTGCAGTGTTCATGACAGACTAAATTGGCATGGTGATTTGGCATATATAGCTGTTTTAAAGCATCAGGAACACTGGGTACTTTTGGGGCACTTTGAGTAGGTCAGACGACATGTTTCACTCACAGACCATCAGTGGAGCTGATTGAAACGCTGCTGGGTAGTTCTGACTCTGCAGTCAAAATGGTCTTTTGCCCTAGAGCCACAGAATACATATTCATTAGATTTCTGTGCAGAGAGAATCATGTTTAAACTGGTTCTGCTCAGTCTAGAACACAAAGTTAAATAAAGCTCTCTATGGCTCGTTACAGCAGAACATTTTCCATATGCTATGTGCTGCCAGTGTCATCAATCACTGCTTAGGCATCTGGCCAGGTTCCAATGTAATCCTATTATGAACAGACAAATAGCTTATTAAATAAATACGTTTTTCCTCCAAATTACTACTATTGTGAATAACGGTTACCCTCTTCTTCTCATCATCTGAAGTTACTGCAGTATTGTTGCACCCCATTTGTGGTAGGACAAAAAATTGATATGACAGCACTTTCCAGTACTTTCTGCTTTGACCTTAAAAGTGCTGTGTCCTTGATCTCCCGTGTAGAGGAGAGACAGCACCAGGCCCATAGCAGAGGGAGCTCGGGTCCTGCCTGGACTCCAGCTCTGTGGTGTGGGGACTCCCTGCATACAGAACAGGCTGACCTGATTGTGAGGACATTTTCCATGTGCTGAATCTACATTCTGAGTCTGCACTGCCTCATGCCGCTGGATCAAGGATATAGAGCAGATGCTTTAACTTATGTGCAGTGTGCAAAGAAAAGCAGGAGAAGAATCAAGAAGACTTTCATTCCCCTTTCTGTTTGAGATAAAAGAGAAAATTAGTTATTAGGACATGAGCATATCCATGTATTGTCGTCCGCAGTTAGTATCTGTAGCAGTTTCAGTGAAGCCTTAGTCGTACTCTCCAAAACGGTCAGGGACTAGAACCACGTGACTGGTTGCTAAATAATAAGTGATATATAATGTATAATGATATAGTATTTTAATTTTGCCTTTGCCTTTGTCCTCAACATTTTTGCATACTACTGCTGCAGAGAGCACAGCAATGACTACTCCAGTGCAGCCTTTATTACCAGCTGCTTATACAGTATGTCTCAGTTCATTTCACACACAAGCGATCAAACAGTTGTTCCATGCGTCCCTTCAGTATCCCGCAGTAATGCTTTATACTGGAAGTGTGCCTGCATCTTACTGTAAAAGCCGATGAGGTTACTGCTGACATCATTCACCAGAGGGACCAATACAGTTACATAAGAGCCAGACACAGCCGAGTGCCCCCAGCTCTCCCTCTCTCTCCCCTTCTCTGCTCCATACACAACATTATACTTCCTGAATATTTAAGTCTGTATATCTGTAAGCAGCTGTGAAATTATTCAACAGTATGGCTGCCGTCCAACAGTCGCCTGATGCTGAAGAATTATGGGTCAACAAATCCTTGGCCTGTCACTACAACACATTTGGGAGACAATTTTATGCAGCAGATACAATGATTAAGGAATAATAGCAAATGTATACTTAAACAAAATATGTCGTATCTCAAAATATTAAAACACATAAAGCACTAAATGCATTTAATTTAAGGTAAATGATTAGGATTCAAAATAGTATGTTTAGGATGTTTTTAAAAGGTCCTATATTACCCAGAATTAACTCTTATGAGCCTTTAGCCATGTTATAAAGCTGTTATAAAAATCGAATTGTGTTTTGTTACATTCACCTTTATAATAATCCTATTATTAGTCTATCTATATCTCCAAAGGTGAAATTCTCTGTTCCATCTTGTAATGCCATGAAGTGGTACTTTTCAAGTTAACAGCTACATTTTACCTTCTGTTCAGTAGAGATTTGCAATTCCAGGGCTGAATCATCATCCAAATTATTATAATAGAGAAAATGTATAGAATTTAAAACCAGAGTGGAGCATTTCTGATATTACCATATGACATCACAATGTGGAACAATGTGTTTTCAATTGAGAAAAGAAGAATATGCAAGTTGTGTGTGTTGAACATGTGTGAATGAAACGAACCACAATTCTGGGTATGTTTTTGATAAAGAAACAACATTCTAAAATATATTTCCATTGAGACTGAGCCAGATAGACCATGACGTGGCAGTTTGTTTACTTTGATTGTCAAAGTCGGACATCCTTCCTGCAGACTTTACACATGCAAAGTTTGCACCGGTTCTACTCTCATTGGCTGGCGCAACACTGAATCCACTATAGCACTGTCGCTGCAAGTCACATGCAATAATGATAACAAATCTGACATAAGACTGAGCTCAGTGCCTAGTAACACACTGAACTTTGACAGCCTCACTCACGCCAGCATAAACATGAAAACAACCAAAACAATCAGATTAGCTGTCATGTTACCAATATAGAAAAGTGAGGTCATATGATACAAAAAGCTATGTCAAATTAAGCAGAAAAAAGAGAGTTAAGACTTAATCTATTCCATCTTGAGCAGTGAAAAACACATTATATAACTACATAGTACAGACCACCTCCATGTATTCCTGTGCCTCAGAAGTCTCCCTAAGCATGTGTGGAGTCCTTGTGGTGTAGCCAGAAGGTTTGACTTTAAATTTAGCCTGAAAAAACCTTGAAATGAGATGGTCTATTATGCACAAGATTCAGACAGCTTGGAGGAGGAGCAGAGAAGCAGAAAAGCAATTGGGTTACAGCAGACTTCAGATTCAGAATGTTTCTTTAGAATCAGTGATCTCTTCTGGATAAAAAGGTGGTTTGTCCTCTCCAGGTGGGTGGAGAGTCCCCGTCTGAAGTGGAGGAGTTCAAGTATCTCGGGGTCTCATGTGTGAGGATGGAGTGTGAGTTTGACAGAAGGTTTGGTGCAGTGTCGGCAGTGATGTGGTGGCTGTATCGGACAGTTGTGGTGAGGAGGGAGCTAAGCTGAAAAACAAACCCCTTGATGACTGATAAAGTCAATCTACGTTCCTCCCCTCACCTATGGTCATGAGCTTTGGGTAATGACTGAAAGGATGAGATCGCGGCCGAAATGAGTTTCTCCAGCTGGGTGGCAGGGTGGCTGGGCGCTCCCTTAGAGATAGGGTGAGGAGCTCAGTCACACAGGAGGAGCTTGGAGTAGAGCCGCTGCTCCTCCAGCGTGAGTGGAGGTGACTCGGGCATCTGTTCCAGATGCCTCCTGGGAGCCTCCCGCGGGAGGTGTTTTGGGCATGTCCCACTGAAAGGAGGCCTCAAGGAAGATCCAGGAAACTCTGGATGGACTATATCTCTCGGGCTGGCCTCAGAACCCCTTAGGGTGCCCCGGAGGAGATGTGGAGGAAGTGTCCAGAGTGAAGGAAGTCTGGGAGTCCCTGCTTAGACTGCTGCCACCACGACTCAGCCCCGGATAAGTGGAAGAAGATGGACGGATGGATCTTTTATGGATCTTTTACTAAACTTATAAAAAGAGTGCAGTGTTTGGTGTGTGGTCTTTGATATAATGGCCCAGTTCAGTATATTATTAGATAAGAACTACCAGCAGCCTCTATAGTTGAATTATAAAGCAGTGAGCTAATAGGCTTTATTCAAGCTTACATCATAAAACCAGAAGACATGTGGAAACATGCAGATGACGACTTCCTTTGGGATCTATTGGCCCGGTTTTCGTCATTTAGATGTCATTGTATTCTTTCTTTGTTCCTTTTATAAACTGCCTAATAATTTGTATATTATAATTTGTCTAACTCCCTCCTGTGGTTCGCCACCTGCAGAGGGGTTCTTTGGGTCTGGGTCTGGTGCACAGAGTAATGGGCAGTGCTGCGCCCGCAACCCAGCTGGATTAAGATGTCATTGTAGTCTTCCGTTACGCTTGGCATACAGTTGACATGCTTGACATGGGCATCTTGTTTAATTTATGACAAATTAACATTCAAATCACTTCATGCAAGGGGGTGGATGGTTGGCTATTGGTGGTCTTCAGATTCTTGAAGGTGATGATGTGTGATATCCTCAGATGAGGAGCAAGATGAAAGGGCAAGGGACATTGTACTTTGCATGAAATATCCAAAAGGTAAATTCACAAATGTTGAACATGATCATTTCTATTAGTGACTAGACTCAAGAACTCATTGTGTTAACACAAATGTGTGCATTTTAAAAATATTCATTTGCAATGCAGCCATCTGTATTAAATATTATTGGTACATCGAGACATTGTGTGATGTCAGCTGAAACCCAGCAATAAAATATACCATTGTGTGGACTATAGTTATAGCCTTGGAATGAGAAAGCGATGTATGAAAAAATAATTTTTTTAAATTCTACATTCTGCGGCATGTGTTTTGTGATAACATGCCCAAAATGAATAAACACATTGAGATTTCATTCAATTCAAAGATTCAAAGAGATTGCCACTATACATAGGCATAGCTAATGTCTAATGATGGATTAACAGTCTAGACTATTTCTGGCCTGAGATTCAACCCCTCTTTGCAGGCGGCTGAGATGTAAAGCAATAGGGAGCAGTGTACAGAGGGTTTACAGGGCAGCGTGTCAGTGGGGAGGATGCAGGTTGTCATGGAGGCTGCTTGAAACCAGGTTCGTCTCTTCCACATGACACTTTCCCTTAAGCCAAACAGCAGCGCCCTGCCCACCCACACAGTGCCACAATGGAGCCACTCTAATCCAATCCTTTGAGGCTGCCTCTGCTCTCACCACCTTCACTGCTCCACACTCAAAAGCGTCTAATGCCTTTTACACAGAGCTATAGTAACACTTTATATGCAGATGCTTGCATAATTTGATTTGTCCTGTCTACTGCTTCACATCATTCATACAAGACAAAACAACTAAGTATTCAATATTACTAGTCCATAGGGAAAAATAGATAATTCGAATGATTTTTTCAAGACTGTACAAAGATATTGATGAAAAATATTCCATGTACACTTATACAATATTATATATGCGCAAAGCCATAAGAAACGAACAAAGACATTACAAGAGTAAATAACAGTGAGAATGCCTCAGCAGGACTGTCACCACGTGCGCATTTAACGTTATCATTTTACTATTAGTTTTTCCAACTTCAGTTTTTATGGCTATTGGCAAAAGATTTGGATGATATGCAGTTTGGATTCTTTATGCCACTCGTGCTCTTTTTAACAGATGAAATGATCAAAATAATGCACGACGCGCACTTTAGGCATGCAAAGCCTGCTTACCTGCCAGTCCGATGTCTTCTCTTACTTCTGTAGGGTGCTTTATATTCCTAAATATTCCTGATCTGTCGCGTCTCCCAGACACAAATCTCGACCGCACTTCCATGTGCTCACGACCACGCGCTCCAGGCAGCGCACGGGATTTGGCGCGTGACGTCACAGCAAGGTTGGAAAGTCTCTTCATAAATTATCAAGGTTACAAATTATAACTTACAAGGATAATAACTTATCAACGTGAGCCAATTCATTATGCAAAGTAGCCTTGCATAACGCGCTCACTGTGACTTCATCTCTAAGGTAAAGCCATTCGCAGGCGAGTAATCAAACGTGCTGTTTCGACTATGAACTGTGCCTGATGATACGTGAGCAGTGCGTGAGTGAGTGTGAAAGAGAGAGCGTGATCATGGAAAAGTCAAGTGTGGGCCAAAGCTGTTCCACTTCATAGACTGCTGCCTCTGCGGAGCTCACTTTCTCTGGTACCAAAACAACTCTCACTGACACCACGTGACTCCTGCACGTCTCTTATTAATCACAGTAAAGCATTAAAGCCAGACTCTGAGGCTGGGTCAGCGTGGTGACAGTCAGGGGCAGCCCACTGGATGATATAGGAGGGCAAGGTTTCATTATTAGGTCAGGCTGTGTTAAGACAATAGGAAAACTATTTAGGTAATGTTTTTTATGCCTTTATTTATTGCTGATGTTGTCTATTGAGTATGTGTGGTGGTTGTGCATGGTTTCATTGCAAAGGACACAGACACAAGTCAAAAAAGCATTTTATATTTGAAAAAAAATCTAGAACAAAATGAAAAACCAAACACTGGGTCTGAACATCCAGACAATTGAGATCCAAAAATACATTTTCTTAGGAAATATTTAATTATATACAAAACATAAAAATTTATATTTTAGTTTGGGTCATCAACATACTAACCCATTTTCATATTTTATTAATAAAAATAAATTTTAAATATTTATTCCACCCATAACTTCAATTGAGGCAGTTTAACATTGAAATCAAACAAGATTCCAAAACTTAATCTTGCATTTGCATGCAACAATAACTGTACACCCTAAGTCAATAAGTCGTGAACTTGCATAAAAAACTAAACTCAAAAGTCTGTAGTTGAAGGCTCAGGCTCGACAGGCTTGCAGCTGTGCCAGTCTCTGCTTTAAGAGTTCACTTTTCCTCCGCAGCTGCTCTTTGACTGACACCAGTCTCTGTTCGTCCGACTGCATGCTGTAGATGCACTCTGTGGCCTTTTTCAAGATCACTACTTTAGCTGCCTTCTCGTTGTTGGCCACTTCGGGGATCTCATCCCTCAGTGCAAAGAAGCTGAGCTTGAGCTCATTCCTCCTCTGGCGCTCCAGCACATTGTGAGTCCTTCTCTTGTCATAGTCCTCAGTGTCTGATGTCCGTGGACTCAAACACTTGCGGTTGCTGCTGATCTGTTTGAGCACTCTGTGGTTGTGGCCACCACTGTTACCACTGCCACCCCCACCACTACCAGGGCTCTCCAGCTTCAGCCTCTTGACAGCAGGCTGCTCGCTCCTCATGGATGGGTGAGCGGCGTAATTATGCTGGTGGGTGGAGACATGGCACCTCTTGAGCACCAAAGGGCTGGGGTGCCTGCTCTCGGTCGGGCTCACGTCGTAGCGCTTCACCGACTGCCTCTTCTCTACTGTCACCACATCAATCTCCTCCTCTTCCTCCTGATCCTCCTGCTCCTCCTCTTCATCATCATCATCATCATCTGCATCCTCATCTTCTGCAACAAACACAAACACAGATCATCATTATTTTGCAAAAAAACAAACAAAACATGCAGAACTTATTACAGTGGCCCCACTGTCTAACAGTGCGGTATTGCCTATGGCAAATCTCAATTAGGCAGGGTGGGACAGTGCAGAGTCCTGCATAACGCCTAGCAACCAAGAACCAATCATACAAGAGAACATTAAGCCCATTAACACTACACATGCCCATCAGACACGTAATGCTCTGAAACCCTGGCAATGGGAATATCAAAGAAAAGGGGTGTGTCTGTGATGGAGCTTACCAGAGTCACTACAGCTGCTACTGCTGCTGCCACTGTTGGGCGGCGTGTCCAGTCCTAAATCCTTACTGGGCGATACGACAGTGTTCTGCTTAGGAATCTCCGCTACAGGGTAAGGAAACACCACTGAGGGGTCAATGCACTCAGACGCCGCGGTGCTCAAGTCCTGGAGGTAGCTGCTGTTAAGTCTCCACGGTGCGCCCCCGGAGCCCTCCGCGTTATCCCCACACGCAGACTCCTTCCTGGCGGCGTGGAGAGAGGCGAGCCTCTCGGACACGACCTTTTCCAGTTTGGCCGCTGCAGAAAATCCACTCCACATACAGTCCTGAATGATTATGGACTTGAGAAATTTTTGGGAATAGTCCGCGTCGCAAATGATGCTCTGATTGACGGCGTCATCGCCCAGAAACTCGGTGACCATCTCCAGCTGATCTGCTGTGGAGGGGAACAGGCTGGACAGGGACGGCCGCCGGCTGGGAGACAGAGGAGGGGTCGGCAACAGTTCGAATTTCTTCCAGATGTCCTCACTCGGTGCCGGGGGCTGAAGCTGCTGGGGGTAGAAGTCCTCTTCCTCGTTATCGTAGTAGAAATAGGGCTGCATTGAGTCATAGTCGTAATCATAGTTTTTACTCGCCAAACTTGGATTCAGCGGCATGGTGCAAGGTCTCTGTAGTCACTATCCGTGTTGGGAATCTGGGTAAAAAGAAGCGAGTAATTAGTTGTCTGTGCAATGCTTGACAGCGATCATGCCTGCAATATGTCAACGTAAGCAACGTCACATGGCCAGTCCAAAACATCGATCTTGTCTGCACGCCTTGAGTGCACGCACCGCTCGTCTGCAGCAGGTGCTCAAACTAAAACTGCAAATATCATATGAAGAACGAATGGCCCTCAGATGTGCACAAAACGCCAAACTGTACATGTGTCTGTCACTAAAGTCTGACTAGAATTGAAAATGCCCACTCTCTAGTCTTACCTTTTAGGTTTAAAGCTCACGGTGGAATATGGCAGAAAAGCCACAAAAAGCGGTAAAAATAAGTAAAAGAGGGTTAATCCAATGCAAAAGTTGCATTTAATCCGTTGCGTGTGGTTTGTGTGAAGGCGTGGGAAAAGTGCATGCGTTGTAAAGTTGTAGCAGGCTGCAGAGGCGAGCCGGCGGGTGCGACGCGCCGTCTGTCATCAGCAGCGTGAGAATCACAGCTGAGCGCGATGAGCAGCTTCATAAAGGACAAGCCCGCACGCATGTATCCCTCCGCCTTTTCCCGCGAAACGCTCACCGGCTAATACCAAACATGTCCTTTTACAAACCCCTCACTTACCGCACAAAATATCAACGATTAAATAAATATCTTCACTTAACACCAGAATTCATCTTTTCCCCCCCGAGTTTCTCCCTTTTAATCGCTGTATATTTAAGCTCGAGCCGGGTCTATTTTCTGAGCCAAAGTGGGAGGGGTCATAGTAGAGCACCATTCACCGTGGACCAGCGAAAAATACTAATGTGGGCAGCAGTAGTGACAGATAGATAATTATGTTGACTTATTTCTGTAATATGCGTCCGAAAATAGAGCAAAACAATCCACTATACATCAGCTGAGACCAATTGCTAAGTGCATTTAAAATTGCATTTGCCCAAAATCCAAAGAGGAAAGGTTTGCGGTGTTAAGTAGCTTGTCAATTTGTCCTAAAGAGCGCGCCCGTTTGAACTCAAGGTTATTAGACCAGAGTACACACACACACACACACACACAATGCTGCAAACGAGTACTATTGTGTATGTGCGACATCTTTGCATACATTTTAATTGCAAACCTACTAATAAGTGAGTCTCACAGGTGCTGCGTCTTACCACGGTGTCCGCAGTCCCTCACATCACTTAGATTTGTCAGACATGCACTTGCAAACTCACTGGGGAATCATTGTTGCATCAGGTATTTCACACGCGTAAAACAACAGGGCTGTCAAATAATTTCTTTGAGCTACAACTTTCGATGTTAAACAGATTAAGATCAATTAAGAGCAGGAAGGAAGCAATTATAGGTATGATAAGTGCAGGCTGGTGCTGCTGGATCTAAGCTCTAACCCAGCCCTAAACCTGGAGCGCTGGGATGGGGTTTTGTGGACTCGGAGCGCCCTCTGCTGGACAAAAGTGTCAAGACTGGAGCGAGGCCAGGTAGGTGCAGGGTCACAGACAGAATGGAGGTCAACAACACCAAATAGTGAACTCTTACAAGTACAGTGGGTAAATGATTTAATTTAGTGCTTAAACTTATTTTTATTTTTTATTTTTAGATAATCTGAAGTTAGTAGAGTGTTTACTGCGGCTTACAAGTTTATTAGGTTACTGGGTCACCTAAAAAACAAAAAAAAACAAATAACAGTTTAAGCATACAAGCATCAAGCATGTAGCAACAACATATACCTAAAATGATCCTTCAGAATAACAAATGGTGATAATGACAGATTATGATTTGATGATTTGTCTATTAGTTTCCCTTTATATTAACTGATCACAGTGTTCTATTTTTATCTTGCCCAAAGACAAATAAAAATGTCTTTAAAGGTGATCTAAGTTATAATGTTGTTTCCTCACCAAAACATACTTGGAGTTGTGTTTTGTTTCATTCACACATGTTTAACGCACAAACATATTAAGAGAATTCTTCTCTCAAGCAGAAAACACTCCACCTTGTGATGTCATGGTAATACAGGAAGTGCTCAACTGTGTTTTTAAACTCCATACACCTTCGCTAGAATCATTTAGATAATTTCAACCTTGGAATTGCAAGTCTGTACTAAATAAAAACTAAAAGGTACCTTGAACACTATAATTTAATCACATCACAAAGTGCAATAGAGCATTTTGAGCTTTGGAGACAGACTAAAGAATTACTGAAACGACTACAGGTCTGTTTTTGATGAAGTAACACCATTATAACATGGCTTGAAGGACATTTAAATACATTAATTTCCTGAACAATATACAACAATATAGGCGTATAATCTGTTAAGACAAGAAATATCCAAATATGGTGATAATGCTCCTACAATGGGTTCCAGAGATACAAAAATCATGATCATTAACAATTCAAAAAAATATATATAATCTTTTTGAAGGAAAAGGGTGCACAGAATGGCTGTAGTTCACAGGTAAAGTGTCTTTTCTGGATTACAGAAAAGCAAAGAAAAAAAAGCAATGTGTGGAACTTACAGAGCAAGCAGCACCGTAACTGGAATAGAAGTATATGTTATCATTGTAAAGCTCCCACCTGAAACCAAAGCCTTATCCCGTCTGGTCTGTGCTCACTTCCTCCTGTAGGATGCTGTTGTGGATGATAGTAATCCTAACCACAGGACTGGGGTTATTGGACCCGGATATGCCCCATGGTCTTTCTCTTCCCAGTGTCTGGAGCTGTGGAGAACACTTCCTCTGATAGTGAGTGGACTGGAACAGGGAAGGTTTGATGAAGATTCAATTTCAGCAGTTTTAGTTTGGAAAATAAACAATGAAGACTAACAAATCGACTTGAATGTACTTTAAAGGTGCATTATATGTGTGCTGATTGGTAGATTGTATGTCACCTGCTTATGTTTCACAGTGTGGCATTAAACTTCTCTGTCTCCATAGAGATAAGCAGGTGACAAGCAGGTATGTTATATGTCATGTCATGATATTTCTGAGCAGTAAAATATGTAGTTGAATCAATGCAAAATAGAGAAGTTTAGTGTCACATTGTGAAACATTCCAGGTACATCTCCATGGTGACAGGCATGTACCCTTCACCAGAGTCAAGAAATATAGTGCATCTGTAACATTACATAAAACCATTATTCAAGAATAAAACTTTGTGTTCTTCTTCTACTATTACTTTATTGTTGATGTTCTACTAGGCCTGAATTTGACATCTCACTTTGTCACAATATGGAACAACCTTGGGATTTAATTTGTTTTCATTTTATGTCTTAATGATAAAAATGAATTTGTTAGAGACGGAGTCAGAATCCCACCTGTTAGACGTCCTTCTTGGTACTTTACATACATAACATACACATTAGTTAGAATGTTAGAAGTGCAGGGTCCCCAGAGTAACGACAGTTCAGCCTGATGTGTGGAATAAAGCCGGATATCGATGAGTGTTGAGCCCAGACACTGCCATGGAAGCAGTGAGCGGCAGGATGCTACCCAGCTAATTGTGCCATGAATTATTGATGCTGACAAAAGACATTTATTGACAAAGACTGGAGGAGGAAACTATCCCCAACCACAGTTACATAAGACAGTGTGACCTTACTGTGCAGAGGAAGGCTGTGGGTGATGAACTTTGATGCCAATAGCCAAATGTGGGACTAACATACAAGTCTAAGCTGCCACTTTGGTCAGATGCATTTTAGGCACAGTAGTCCTCTAAAATCTCACATATCCTGTAAGTAAGCCATATTTGTAGATTTAATCCAGAGTCAAGGTGTGATGAAAAGTGATTTGTTACAGTTTACACCAAAGAATTCAACATTGGTAGCTGTAGTTACAGATAAAGAAGCTGGAGATGTTTTCACTCACACAATAAAATTCAAAAGTTCAAACCATGTTTATAACGCATTTGGCCGAAGGTCTTTTTTATAGTCCAGATTTTATTGGCGTAGCTGTTTCCATCAAAAACATTGTATGTTTGGGGTTGTATGTCATAAGAACTTGTAGTACTCCAGTATTGTACATGTTTAATGTTATTACAATGTATGGGCAAACCCACGTGTCCACGTGTCCTCTTATCAGTAACTGTGTATTAATTATATCATTTTGTTTTACTCTTTGAGTAATGACTTCATTGCCACATGTAGCTCCAAAACCTTTCCTCGACAATGTGTAAAATGTTTAAAGGACATTAAACGTTAAACATTAAATTGTCCACTTGTTTTTGTGGCTCTGCTGCCCCCTGGTGACCATTAAAAACACGACAGGATTATATACATAAAAGTCAAAACCATTGATTACTCTGTATAATGCACATTCATTTTAAAGAATATATTAGAAAATGTTTTTGTATTTGTATTGATCGCTGACCACACACCACCATTCTTCAATCTCTACACACATTCATATTTTTATTCCCACAAAACCTATTCCTCCATGGTCATGGCCACTTAAAGGATTTTGTCTAATGATTACTGATTATTGATCAATGGACTTATTACAGTCCTACTTTGTTCAGGAGTGGCATATCCAGTCAGGGGCCACACATTTGTGTGGTGAGTATGTGCATGATAAAAATAGTACCAATGTCAGGCTCTCATACTCCAACACCAAAGTGACAAACTTTGTGGTACTGGTACTGGACTCTGTAACGCTCTGATCCTGATCAGGAGGAGAAACCCCTCTACAAATCAAACTTTTTATTCAGTAAAGGTGCACTGTGTAACATTTTGGTTGGGGCCCATCATCTGCTTGTTTCCGTGGACGTGTCATTGCTCTGGCTGGAATATTTCATAGTGACATTAAACCCAATGACCTTATGTTTATTCATTTACTGGTGCTTTTACAGTGCAAAATAGGCATTTTGACTGTGAGGGGGTTTGCCTCTCCACAGATCTGACCTGTAACTTTATGTTGTTTGGTCTCCATGAAGAAAGAAAGGTTTAATAAGATACTGTGGACCATTCCAGACAACAACAAAACCTTGGTAAATTGACCACAAGAGGGCACATGTGCCGTCTCCTTGAGCCCACGTTCCCTCTCACTCCTGTAACAGATGTGAAACCAACTTACTTATTATTATAGACTTGTTTTATTCGGCTGCTTGAAATGTGCACAATACTACGCTAAATGCTGTAATCACAAACGCTGTATACATGCGCCTGGAGGACTCAGAGTGGAATTATAAATGTTTTCATAAAGCCTGAGCTGAGTAATGTCAGGTTCACTTCTGAACGCTGGAGGCACTGGAGAAACTGTTTATATGAACCATAAAACATTATTGCTGTTTTATTTGTCTCCTGTCTGATTTTAAATGTTCTATATGGACCCACTGGACTCTGAAATAAAGCTTCACTGATTGATTGAATTAAAGAAAGACGCTTGAATAAATACAGAAGACAATGCCCTGTCAGTCATATGGACTGTGTTTTATATAGTTCTCCTTAATGGATAAATGATGTGCGATTACATCCTCCTGTAGCAGCAGCAGATCTGGGCTGGCCAAGCGTGACGTCAGCCTTACGCCATCAGGTGTAGATGCTTCAGCTTCGGGGATCGTCGACATCGGCCGAGCAAAGCCGAGGTCAGCGCAGACAGCGCAGGCAGGAATGTAATCTGCACACTTCCCTGTTCTGAGGTTCCTTCTCAAACGCAGTCTGCTCTTTACATGGGACAGCTTATGTTTGTAGGTTGATGTCCTTGAGGATCCATCCACACCCACTGGACTATGATTTGCGGGGAAGATGCGCCGGTGTGAGATTTCCATTGACCTTCTTCGGCGCCGCTCAGCAGCAGCACAACACTGAAGGCTGGCGGCCGCTCCCGGTGCCGCTCCCGGCGCTGTCCTCTCCGCTGAGCCCCGCTCCCCTCAGCTTCTCTGATTGCCTTTCAGTCGGTAATCTTTGAACTTTCTATCCATCAAGACCGAGGCAGATGCCCGTCGCTCTGTCATCCCGGCATTACTATGGTGGAGTTTCCATCCCTCAGCCCGTACTGGCCTCTCCTCCGCTTCCTGGTGCCTTTGGCGATCACCAATGTAGCCATCGACTTGGGGGAACAGGTATGCTGCTCATTTATGTGTGTTTTCCTTCGGCAGCACATCAGAAACATAACATCTAAGCTAGTGCCTAATACCAGCGGCCAGTGTGTGTGCGTCAGCCGGTCGTGCCAACACCGTGTGTGCCCAGTGTCTCTGAGGCTGTGACAGCTTCAACACGCGTTATAGCGCGCACATTATGTCGCGCACATTATGGCGGTACTAATGGATGTTTGGGACAGCTGCCTGAGCCGTTCTCGTGTCGAGCGACGGACGCTGGAAATACGCATCCAGGCGATGGTCGCATTATTTTAAAAAGGAGAGGGGACACTCCTCAGCAGCGTAAGGCCCTTTGAATTTGCGTAAACTCCATTCAGTGTTTTTGCCAAAGTCAGCCCGGTGTTGTTTGGCGTGTGGAGCTCCGTGTGGAGCTCCGTGTGGCTCTCACGACACCGTGTGCTTTGTTTAATCACAGCGGATCACAGCGGTACAGTACGCGCCTTCTCCTCTCTGCTGTTTTCGTCTCGTACATTTCCGGTCTGCCATGGCCAGATGACTGATCTTGCGTCTGCTCTCACCCAAGGGACCTTATGGGTGGTGTGACATAAACCCCCCCCCCAAAAAAAAACAACAAAAAACACTGAGGCACGGAGATGTGCGGATTAAGCTTATGCAATGGCTCTGTCCGCTGGTATAAATAGCACACTGTCATATAGAGGGAAAGGGTCACAGTAGTAAAGGTGGAACTGAAAGAAGGTGTCATTATTGTTCACTATTGTTCAACCACTGACTGAACATCCATCCAGGTACTCAGATGACATCTAATTGAGTTTCTTTATAACCAGCACATGATCGGTCAGCTGGTCATGTGAGGCCAAAGTCTCTTCTATTTAAAAGTGAACTCTGTCACCTTAATGTCTTTTGCAGGCTCTCAACAGGGGCATCGCCACCGTCAAAGAGGACACAGTAGAGATGCTGGCCAGCTATGGTCTGGCATACTCCCTGATGAAGTTCTTTACCGGGCCCATGAGCGACTTCAAGAATGTGGGCTTGGTGTTTGTTAACAGTAAGAGGGATCGGAGGAAGGCTGTCCTGTGCATGGTGGTGGCTGGAGCCATTGCCTTCATTCTGCATATCTTAATAGGTGTGTGGGAGCTGTAGTTGTCCACATGATGACAAGGTTTTACTTAAACCGTCCTATAGTTACATGTGTCTGTATTCCAGAGTAATATAAAATGGCTTAGTGTGCATATGTGGCAGTGACTGTGACTGTGTTGCTTCCTGTTTTTATAGCCTACACAGATTTAGGTTACTACATCATAAATAAACTGCACCATGTGGATGAATCAGTGGGACACAAGACAAGAAGAGCCTTCTTATATCTGGCAGCATTCCCTCTACTGGATGCGATGGTGAGTGGACAGCAGTGTGACCTGTGTAATCATCTAAAACAGAAGTACTACACTTTCACATGAGATTCAGTGGTCTTAAATCTGTAAATGTTATTGTTATTGTACTGTTATTGTTTGTATGTAGGCCTGGATTCATGCAGGGATCCTCCTCAAGCACAAATATAGTGTGATTGTAGGCTCTGCCTCCATTTCAGATGTGGTGGCCCAGGTAATGTAACTTTCCCTATGAAGCGTTTGCGTGGGATGTGACTAATAAAATGACATGTTCTTGGTTTGTTTTCTTGGTGCGCAGATTGTGTTTGTGTCCATTCTCCTGCACAGTAACCTGCAGTGTGTGGAGCCAATGCTCATCCCCATCCTGTCCTTATACATGGGTGCCTTGGTCCGATTCACCATTGTTGGTTTGGGCTACTACTGTAACATCCATGACAATATACTAGAATCCAGTGGGCTTGACGTTGGGGTGAGGTCACACTATTTCAGAATATTTTACATTCTGTTTTGTTCATATTTATTTTCTACTAACTATAGTTACAGGAAATGTCATGTTTACAGTGGAACACTTATGTTATTTATGTTATACTTGTATAAGGATTTGTGTTCATATTTGTTATTATGTGTATTTTTTATCATGGATGTTTTTTCTCTGTGTTTAACATTTGCCGTTCTCTGTTCTATTGCTGTGGTCACTTTTCTTTCTCTCAACCTTCCAGGGAGATGCTACTATTAAGAAGATGCTCAGCTTTTGGTGGCCCCTGGCCCTCATCCTGGCTACTCAGCGCATCAGTAGGCCTATTGTTAACCTATTTGTATCTCGCGACCTCAAAGGGACCACAGATGCTACAGAGGTGAGTGCGGCAGTGCAAGTGCTACTCTGGGACATGACTTTACCTTGCTTAATAATTATATAATAGACTTTCTAGTTCATAACATTTCTTTCAGGTTTTATGAAAAAGCCAGATGCTCAGGCTCCTCTAGAGCTTTCAGGTTTACATAGATTCTAACTGTTAAAAGACAATACAAAATACAAAGCTTGTTTACCAGAACCAACTGGAAATCAGTCACACAACACTGGCTACTGGTGGTTTGGGTGATTCACACCCTCCTGTGAAACTCCGGCCATGCCCCATGGCAAGTGAAAACATAGCTCTACTGGTGCTGTGTATCTGTAGTGTGGGGTCACTCTAAATTGTAGTAAAGGAATAGAGCTGTCAGAGCTGCACACACGGTGCTGCTCTTCTTATATGTGAGCTCCATGAGTGGTGTTTTTTAACATATGATGACACCTGTTTGCCCTGTTTGTCATTGCAGGCTGTGGCCGTGCTCACCGCCACATACCCGGTGGGTCACATGCCTTATGGTTGGCTGACTGAACTCAGAGCAGTGTACCCTGCATTTGACAAGGTAAACCTCTCCCTATGTAAAATGTGTGTAAATGTATGTATGTAATGTATGTAAAAACAATGATCCTAATTTTTAATTTCTTAATTTTCCTCTTTACAGAATAATCCAAGCAACAAACTCAACATTGGGAGCCCTGTAACAAAAACACACATCAAACGGTTTACATTCTGCTGCCTGGCCCTGTCCCTAACAGTAAGAGTCTGAGATAACTGCTGTCTTGTAGGTCGGCGATCACTCTCCAACTGACACAACCGGTTTGCTGTAATGCAAAGACTGAATTTTAGCCGTCAACTTTCTGTTATGTTCTATGAGGTTAAGTCTTACACGACATAGGTGGAGAAAAACATGGTTGGCAACATTCACTGGCTACATGCAGACGACTATAGAGGCACTGTTGGTCTACTTTGTGTACTTTCTTTGCCATCCTATAGAGGTTTCAAGTTGCAAGGACACACGCTAGGGTGGAATTTGTGAATAGGCTAAAGGGGCTGTGTCCCCACCCCTAACACCCCCCCGCCCAACTTAAGAGCTTAATAAAATAGGCATTCACGTCAAACATATCGCTAACACATTCCTAAAGCCTCTTGCAGGTTGTCTTACAGGTAATTACAGGCAGCCCTAGTGTTTGTGGCACTGTGCACTATTCTATAGATTTGTGTTTTCTCTGTGACCAGACTCAATAGTTCAGGCATTACACATATGATATGTTTGGTACACAATGTAAACCTTTAGATTAGAATAACAGGAAGAGGCTGTGGTTGGAGGCGGGATGGTACTGAGAGCACAAGACATAAACATGTATGTGAAGTGGGCGTGCACTTGCCCTCAGAGGTACGGCCTGTAGCTGTTCCAAACACTCTCAAGTTGTCCTGTCAGGACTTGTTCTGATTACTCTTCAAGTAAAAACAACAATGTATTTCCCTCTCTCAGGTTCACATGGTTTAGATCAGAAAAACGCTCAACAGGAAATTGTTGCTTTTTCTGTGGACCATGTGCTAACTTAGTACTTATTCTTTTAAAAAGCATTTCATTATTCATGTTATAAAGGTGCTATAATTATTGGAACACCCCGTTACATCAGGTCTATAATTTAGAAAATCATTGTGCTTATTATTTGACAAAGCAGTATTTTGTTTTGACATACTGTGTGCTTTCATGCTTTCATTCACAAATCAAACTGGCTGAATGTTTTAGCAGTGCTGCTCTGTTATAGTGACTGGGTTGTGTTCAGTTGTGGAGCATGTGCCGGTGCTAGAGCCTGTAGGAACAATAGCATTGTCCAGCATGTGTTTGTGTGATGGTTTCATGTGGACTTCAAAGGGTCATGTTCAATCCCAAAGCCCTTGTGATAATGACCCAGCACAGGCTGATCAGATGCTAAGCTAGAATGGCACCTTCAATGTGAATCTAATTAGCTGTGCTCTTTTGTGCACAGCTTTGTTTTGTGGTGTTTTGGAGTCCTCATGTATCAGAGAAGATCCTGGTGGATATCATTGGAGTGGAGTATGCTTTTGCAGAGCTTTGTGTGGTCCCGCTCCGAATATTCTCCTTTTTTCCTCTGCCAGGTATGTAGTACAATGATTGTGGCCTGTTTCCTGTGCAGCTGGATTTCCTTTGTCACTGTAGCACTAACTCGTGTATCTGTATTTGCTCTGCTTGTGTGCGGCAGTGACTGTTCGGGCGCATCTCACTGGATGGCTGATGACCCTGAAAAAGACCTTTGTGTTGGCTCCCAGCTCAGTTCTGCGCATCATCGTCCTGATCACCAGTCTTGTGGTGCTGCCTTATATGGGGTAAGCTAATGACAGATTCCAGGTCACAAAGCTAGCATACGACACCAGTACATGTATTATTTATCAAAGGGCTGTGTCATTCTAACACACATTTTAACCCTGAAATGAAAAAAGAAAAACTGCACAATAAATAAATCTGACATGTTTGCAGGGTTCATGGAGCTACACTTGGAGTTGGGTCTCTACTTGCTGGTTTCATTGGAGAGTCAACTATGGTTGCCATAGCAGCCATCTATGTTTATAGAAAGCAGGTAAGAGATCACCTGAGCTGGTAATTCAAAGCCAGAGCAGCAGATTACCAGTGATGTGGTCGGCATATCATATGTTCATGTTTGGTGTGGCAAAACTGCCCACTGTCTAGGATGTTTTTTTTCCCTATGCATTCATGCCAAACCACACTAGAAAGGCCTGTGGTTGTCAAAGCAAAAGATGCCAAAGAGATTAGAACTTGCTCATACAGGCAACGTCTCAGTTCTATTTACTCACCTCGTTTCAATTCATCCAATTCTTCAGCTGTCAGTCAAATGTGCCATATCAAGTGTCCCCAAGCGCATTCACAGCATAGAGGAAGCAAAGGAAGAAAACCACAGAGGAAAAGTAAACAAGGCTTCAGGAAACAGACATCAGAAAAGTGTAATTGCACCATGCTAGTACAACAGCAGTAGCAAAATATATAGATTAAAGAGTACATTTAAATTCAATTTAGTAAAGCAATGAAATCTGAAAATAAAGATCGTTTCCTTTTTGACTTTCCTTTTGTGAGGTCCTCACTGATTTCCTGTGGAGCAATCAAGGAAGTGCGGAAACAGAGCTGAAACATAAATTTGTATCCCATAGTTTGGGATCTATAGTCTAAAAAAATAAACAATTAGGCAGATTAGGAAATAGGTTCTATTGCATCCTGACTGTGTCTCTTGAAGTCAGATATTAATAATAGTGTGTGATCTGTTTCCAGAAAAATGAGACACCCAATGAGCTGGTGGTGGAGGGGGAAGACGCTGCCCCCATGAGTGAAGTGTGCTCCAGGAATCAGATGGACGCCATTGAGGAGGTCCAGGAGGA